>JZKD02S1675402.1:377204-388164 GCA_000966675.3 Picea glauca
CCCTTATTTTCCTCGCCGGGCTTAACAGTTCACCCAGAATAGGGAGCGCTCTTTGAAGAAGGTCACAGAGCGTTATAACGCTCCCAGAAAGGTCCCTAGAAGCGCCAGCACTTCAAAGTTGGATAGCGCTCCTGCAAAGGGGTGGAAAAGCGTTATAACGCTTCTCAGCCATGGTGGAGGGGCGCCGACGCTCCTCAGGTAGTTTTGGAGGAGCGTTCCCCTTCCAAAACCTTGATTTCGAAGCTTTCTAAGGTGTCAAGAGATGTTTGACTTCAGTAGACCAACTTTCTTCCTTCAAACTGAGTAAATGAGGTGTTTCAAGTGTCTTCGTGATGTCGTCATTACGGTGACATGATCCAACAGTATTTACGACACCCTTATAACCAACTTGTGACCTTTGCGACAAGTTGTATAGGAGTTGCGACACTTGCGACAAGCGAGAGGTATGTGCGACACTTATCCAGTTGAGTGATTTGGATGTGTAACACCTTTGACCCTGCGCAAACCTGCAGCAACAGTCTCTCAATGCTTCACTCAGGTTTGCAACCCTGAGACTTCACTCGGCCTGCGCACTCCTTGCACGACTCCTATGCCCAACTGCACTTCTGTGAAAATGAGAACAAAAGCTATCTCTATCTGAACCCTTTGTCAACGCACTCCTTGCAGACACTTCAACTGCACTCCTTGCAGGAACCCTTGCTCAGATAGAGAAACGATTGAAACTCATTCCTACTTCCTTTCAGACTTCAAACTCAAACATTAAATCATATACACAACATATAAAGAAAATGTATAACATGAATCAAACATTCATGAGCATATCATTCAACATCAATACACATAGACCAAACACAAAACCATGAATTTGAATCAACCTCTTTCTATTAACCCAAATATCTGTACATGGGTGTTCTTACACAACTCTCTGCTTCTTCTGGTCTATGCTCACTACTGACTAATGTTACAATACACAATGAGGGTGTCTATATCCTGTTTCCCTCTTGCGCTCTAAAAATGACTAATCTACATATTCAATTCTACCTACTTGCATTAACTACTTTAAATGCCTTCTATCTACTAAGGACGAGAGCGAATTTCTCAAGGTCCATTTACATTTCACAAGTGCGCTCCTTCTTAATGGCTTCATTTAAGATTGCGCATCAACTTTAAGGTGATTTCAAAATTTGTGATGGTTGCTTGTCCAACTATCTATTGCTTCCGCACTGGCTCGCTTGATGTTGGTGATGCTCCTGCATTAGGGTCGTTTTATTTTGGGAGTTACACTCTGTGGAAAATAGATTTTGTGGCTACTCCTGAAACTAGTCAAAAGCAGGTGTTTCAGGTAAAAATGTCATAATTTATTCATAACAGATCCAATTTCAATGAGACAAAATGCGTTGGTTAGGGTATAGTCTGTAGTATTCTATGTAATATTTTCATATCAATTCAATGAATATTTCATGTAGGGAATGCTCTAAAATGTCGCTCTCTAGAATAAGCCAAAATTCAGCAAGGTATGCCATTTTTTCTATAAATCCTTTTCTGAGAGGTTCCAATTAGTGACACCTGGAGGAATTGCATAAAACGCTCTGAAGAACATTGTGTATTAGTTTCAGATATTTATACATTACAGGTTCAAATTTATGATTACTTCACGTTAGGGTTGTTGACTAATCCAAAACTAGGCATGTGAGACTAAAGAAAAGTTTGATGAAAATGCTAGTCTGTTGTTATTAAAGTTAAGGAAGGTTTGCATGAATGTGATCATATACACCAATTCTATTATAGAGCTACAAATCAGATTTGGATGATGAAATTGATGAGGGATTTTGGTTGAGGTACATGTTGAGTACATGGTTGAGACAAGTAGTTGATGAGTTGGCACATACATGAGGTGTAAAGTTGATGATGTTGGTACATATTGATGAGTCATAGTTGATGAGTAATTGACACATGATTGGTACATACTTGATACATGGTTGGATGCACTTGTTTATGGTATAGGTTGATTACAGGTTGTTTGGTATAGGTTGGTGCATGGTTTATGCACTTGTTTATGGTACATTTTGATTACAGGTTGAGGTATAGGTTGATGCATGGTTCATATTTATTGGTACAGGTTTACATCGGTATATCTCACAGTGATAGTGTGACAGTGGTTCCATCATTATACTTCTACTTCAGGGTGGCAGGACGGGGCAAGGACAGGTGGTTGTAGCTGGAGAACATAGGGGGTTGTAGCCTCCTTTTGGTTGTAGCCAGAGAATTGGGGAGTTGGAGATTCCCTCAGGTTGTAGCCTAAGATACTAGGGGGTTGGAGCCTCCTTCCAGTTGCAGCTGGAAAACAAAGGAAGTTGGTGCTTCCAATGAATGTAATTGTTCAAGACATATAAGAAAAAACATTATGCGGTTTTCTTCCGATTTGGGTTTCCACGTTGTTAGCACTCTGTAATTTGCCTAAGGTTGCTGAGGCAAACACAGAGGTAACCTTGAACCGCTTCAAGTCTTGGATCTATCCCTCCAAGACTCAGACGGGGATCTCTCTTTAGGATTTAACTTGGTTTGTAGTGGATTTTAGGCTAGCTATAGAAGTATAGGGTTTTTATTTTGGTTTTTAAATGGTCAATTTGGGACAGCAAGGAGGGCTATTGGGCAAATGGGGTCTGCGTTTAAACAAGGTGATTAAATTCTCAGATATGGACAAAATCATTTCATAGGGCAAGGTAGCAACAATATTGGATTGAATCAAGTTATGATGGCATTGGGTTAAGGAAGGAAAGGGGGAGGAAAAACCAAGCACAGGAGCAACTAAGAATTCTTGTACTAAGCCTTTAGAAGATAAACATAAATATTACCACAAGCTTGAGAGGCAGAGTATCTGATGATAAATTTTGCCCCTGCTACTCTCCTTCTGGTAATAAGAACTGAAAACAAATTGATAAAGAAGACAGGAAAACATTTAACAGGGAGAAACTCCACCAATATCACTGCACAAGAATCCTGTAGAAAAACTAGTCCATCACTGATCATTCATTAAAAAAAAATACAGAGACATTCTCTGGCTAAAACACAGCCCTCAGCTCTAGCAAATAAAAAATAAAATTTACAGACCGAGACCTCTCACACAGGTCGAGCCTCTCCTCTTTAGCCTATTTGAACCCTCTTTCTGTCTTTGACAGGTCTATAAATAAGAAAACATGCCTCAGCCTTTCAAGACTCGGGCCCATTCTCTGTTTTCTGAAAATAGAAAACAGTTACATAACTCGACACATGTCAATTCCTTCCTCAAACAAATTGAACAACCAATTAAAAGGAAAATAGATTTGATATCTGTTGATCGACATCTAGAGTTTGTTGTGTTTTGCTGGCAAATCCACTCTAATGGCATTAGAACAGATAGATGCAGAATTAGTTAAATGTTGGAGGTTGTTTGAGAGCAGTTGCCAGTTCTAGGATCGATGCTTTTAAACAATGATGCTCTGCCACCTGTGTGTAACTCCTATTCCACCTGTGCTTCCTAGTGTATTGTTCAGCCATAATGGTTCCTCTTCAAGTCATAAAGATCAATTTGATGGCCATAAAGAACCATGAAAAGAACTTTCATTAGGTATCTGATGAATGCATCTTTACAGTGGTGTATACCAGGCAACATCGGGTCTATCATCCTCCTGACATAAAGGAGGATCATGTTGTTTCCTCTACATATAGCACGAATTTGAAGTAGGTTTCTGATAGATGGCAATCCCAACCCCTGTCTTGTCCATTGTTTTCATAACTAGTGTCCAGCACATCGACTCTGTCAACGCCATTACAGATCACGATGTGCTTGGTCATTCCTATAAACTGGAGTTGCAGACCGTATAAAATATCCTCCTGGTCTAAGAATTCTATTAATCTCTAGTAAAGGTTTTCCACCATCTCCATGCCAGTGCACCCTACATCTTGCATAATGTATCACATCATATGCATTTCTTGGGAATACGAGTCTTTGTGTGCCAATAATCCCTAAAATTGCTGGAATGCCCCGCTTAAGAGCAAGTTGAATCTGTGCTTCATGTTCATCCTTGGGAGAAACTGACATTGTTAGGACATCTTTGTCAAAAAGGCACCCACCAAAATTGGCCACACCACATCCCACATCAAGCACAACCCTTGTACGTGTTCCCCATGCAACATTCGGTAAGACCTCTTCAATAAAATTGATGTAGCTGAGGGCTCCGTCTTTGAATTGTGTTCCACCTCCAGGAAATACAAGTAGCTTGCCAGAGATTATAACCCAATTCTGAGATTTTTTGTATTCAACAAGTTTGGTGTGGGGAACATTCTTTAACCATATCGTGTCCCTGCTTTTAGGCCAAAGAATGTGTGATCTGTAACCCTCAGGAAGAGGAAGAAGGCATCTCAGTACGTCCACTTTGGAAGGACAATGCCTCTCTCTGTGTTCCATGTGCCTACGAGATCGTAGCTGTTTTATAGCCTTGGCATTGTCAATACATGGGATGAAGTCAACAGCTCCATTCCATTGACAAAGCACCCATTTTAACTCCAGATCATCTTGTCTTCTAAAAACGATTGACTTATTCCCTTGTTTCCTTACGTCTTCCACAAGCATTTGCTTTGAATCTTGCTTTTGTGTGCTCTCCACTATTCAACTAGATCAAAAATGGGACGACACACTTGACCCTCCTCTAGAAATTCTCCATTGTCAACATCTCCAGCACTTTCCATTCCATGTAAAGGATAATAAAGAACCTGAACCTTTCAAGATTGCTTTTGCAATCACGACTTGCATTCAAAATCATTGCAGTCCTCAGCAGTCCAAACAAAAACCTGGTGGATGCCACACCTTTTAGCATGGGCAACAGACTCTCAAAGCTTCAATAAGAAGTCTTTGATCATCTTCAGATGGTGCAGAAGCCAAAGAAAGACTGAGAAACCGACTTCTATTTTCTGGAGTTCCTTGACATCTATTAATTCCAGGGAGATACCGCTTTGCATATAGTGTCAGAGATCCAACAATATACTCATGTTTGATGCCTCTAGTTTCCATTGCTGACATCAACCTCTTATACAGTTGCAGACTCAGCACCGTGACATCTTCATACCACCAATCTGAACTAGCATTTTTTGGTCTAGCTCCCATACCGATTCCATTCCATAAGACACTTCCTCCAGGACTTTGCATAACTCCATGCTCCATCATGGGCCATCCAAATAATTTGGGATCAGTGCAAGCTTTGACGGCTAATGAATCAACACATCTCCTTACAATTTGTAATGCCTCTACATGTGGAAGCACAACCTCACATCTTTGAAATGCCTTTATGGAATCTTTCCAGTTTCGAAGAACCACTTGATTTAAGAAAACCTCCATATTTGAAATGATAATATTTAAGAGGTTTTCAGGGCCATCTGCCAGCAACAGATCCAAACCTTCTAAGTCAAAATCAACATTTGGATAGAGCATTGGTATAACTTTCGACACCTGCACAGTGCCTTCTATACATGCGTGCTTCTCTGCGTGACACCTTGTCTCTGGTTTGAGCATCTGTCATAGGGTTTTATACGTTGTGTTTATATATTTTTTATTGGTTCTCTGTGCAATATCCCACATTCACGTGGTGAAATAAACTTCAGGTGTTTATAATAGCCAACAATTATATGCTATGTCAAGTAAGTGAGCCCGAGGCTTGGGCTTTGGGGTTTGGCATTGGCGTTGGCGCTACTTTGTGTGTTTGTTGTTGGTTAGGTGATAACTCTTGGTGTTGAATGCGTGGAGATTGGCCCTCGGCCAATATAACTTTTTGCTGAACATTTTGATAATTTTTTATAAAACTATGCATAAAGGCAAAGGCCATTTTTTGATAAATTTACCAAAAATAGCTAATAAACCCAATTTTACATTTACCCACAAGAATAACCATTTTATGCCTTTCAAACCAATTCACAAATTTTCACCAAAAATGCATCGGAACTTGCTTTGAATTTCACGCACAGGTACTTATTGTATGCTTGGTCAGTGTCAGGCTCTTTTTGTCGCCTTCGCCATGCGTCATGAGCGAATACATCTGCCTGAAATAGACAAATATTATTCAGAACACTGATCCCCTATTATATAGGGTTCTAACACACGTAAAACACTGGTGTACTATGTATGTGTGTGATTGTTTATTTCTTACTGATCATTATTGGATAATAATTCTACATTTATATAACATTTGAAGAAAAATGATTATAATTACGCTATTACTGATTCACCCCCCCCCCCTCAGTAATCCAACAGATATTACTGTTTCATATGTTGTAGCACAATTCATAGTTGTAAGAAATCTATTAATGAATAATATAAGAAGCCAGACATTGTGGACATAGCCCAAGTTGGGTGAACCACATAAATCTATGTGTTATGATGTGTTTGCATTATATGTTGTTTTCTGGTTTATGTTGAATATATGGATCACATATGATGTTGTAATGTTGCACATAGATTATGTTTCATAAAAAAGTAACTGTTAGCTATGAGAACTGCACACATAATTAAAGGACCCGAACGATGCTTCATTTACCCTTAGCATTGCAAAACCTTGGTTCATGCAGCCCCTCTAGATGCCTAAGGTGAGACTTCACTTGCTCTGTAGGTGATCGCGAAAGGGATGATATCTAAGGGTTTTGTTGGTATTTGAATGATTAACCCTGGGTGTTCCCCCTTCTGTGCCAACAAGTGTTCTTTATTAGCAAATTGAAATATATATAGAAAAAATAATAGATTTAACCCATATTTTTTACATAAAAGATAGATTGCAACCATAATAGCCAAATAAAAAACTAGAATATCACCAAAATGTTATACCTTTATTACTGGAAGCAATTTTCACTTGCCTCTTCAATGGGTAAACCTCCAATTGAGCAAAGCTCTGATTACAAATATATTTACAAGATATCTCATTACATTGCTTCTACTTATTTATATAGTACTATTTACCTCCTAGGAACATTCTAGAGAAGGAACTTTCTCATAGGATGAACCTTCTAGTAAGCCTTCTTACATTTATTGCTTTCACACTACTACATGGGCCTTATTTACTAGATAATGCTTCATACATAGAAATACATAGAAACATATCTATCTACTGAGGGGGTTAGAGATATTAGAACCCTAAAACATTGTCAATGATAGGGACCCAAATTTACCAGCAACTTTTGGAAAGAATTGTTCCCCCAAGTAGGAACCACATTAACCATGAGCACTTCATGCCATCCCCATATTGACAAACAAACCAAAGTGGTAAATAAATTCCTTGAGATTTAACTCATGAATTTTGTGAGTGATCGTTAATCATAGTGGCACAGTTGGATACATCTTGCTAAATGGTGGTTTAACACCATTTACCACACTTAAAAAAAAAAAATCCATTTGAAGTTGTATATGGATATCCTCCACAGTAAAAAAAGAGTATGTTGTCTCCAATTTCAAGGCTCTTGCTGTAAAAAACCACCGATCCACTTTTGATGAAATCCTTTGTATCCTAAAAAACCATCTTGATCAAACATGGAACCAAATCAAGAAACAAATTGATTTGAAAATAACTAACCATGAATTTGAAGTAGTAGACTGGGTGTTTGTCCAAATCCAACCATACAAGCAAAATTCACTCAAAAATTACAACAATTATAAAATTGCGTTGAAGTTTTATGGCTCTTACCGAATTCAAAGGAGAGTTGTCCAAGTAGCTTATGTGTTAGAAATAAAAAAAAGGGAACTTCCATGATGTTTTCCATGTTTCATGTTTGAAGAAAAGGTTTGGTCCAACAAATTCTATATAGACAAAACTATCCCTTTTGGATGGAGATGAGAGACTACTACTGAAGCCCAAAGGAGTATTAAAATTCAGAACCAAAGTCCTTCATTCAAGAAGTATCAATGAATACCTTATCAAGTGGAAGAATCTATTGAAAGACAAATCCCCTTGGGAAAATAAAGACTTTAGATTGAGTCATTCATCTTTACCCATGCTTCAAGGACAAAGCGTTTCAAGTGGAGGTGATGTGTAATATACCCAAAATATAATGATAATTAATTATTGTTAATGAAGTCATTGGACATTTCATCTGTGTGAAGGGTTGTGACCCTTATACTCTGTTGTATATAAATCACTGACTATATATCATTATAAGATAGGATTTGATTAATCAAATATAATTATTTGTGAATATGGTTACCTGCAACACATTTTAGCTAGAGTCATACTAAGATCGATAAACTTCCCAAGAAGTTGTGGTCACCAAATGAAAGTATTAAGGAGGAATATTGGTAATACACATTGCAATTCATTGATTTCATTCTCTTATAAACATCACCTAATACAATTAGTAATAGCTATATTATTAAAGCTCACGGAAAAAAGATAACTAATACAAATGCTCATAAAAAAATGGATTATAATAAATAATTTTCCACACAATTAATCTTAAAAGGTTTAACAATAAAAGCATCCAAACTATTAAAAGTTATATTTAGAACTTATTATTTCCCATAATCTTTTTGTTATCAAAACTTATGTTATCTAATCAACAACTTAATTTTTATAATTTATATTATAATTTATATGAAAGATTAAAATACAATTTTCTTTTTTAATTTCTTATTTTATATATTACCATTTATTATTTATTACTTTATATATTATAGTGTGCAATGGGATGGAATCTTGTTTTCCTTAGTGTGCTTTTTTTTATCATGTGAGGATTTTTTTTAATATTAACATTGTTAGCCATTTTCATTCATAATATACGATCATATTATATTATTGAAGGTATTTTCATTCATAATATACGATCATATTATATTATTGAAGGTATTTCCTTTGATGTTGTGGGGAATAAGTTAAAGTGAAAAGTGAGATTGAAGATATATATAAATATAATTTTGAATAGTTTTCTCTTTTATATCTCCACGATCACAGTTACTGTATTACAAAAGCTATGAAACTATGCATGATGATGAACCAAAGAAATAGTACAAGCATATCAACATGCAGTACATCAATACTTTTTTTAACTCTGCTTCATTATTAACAATATTTGCCTGACTTTTCCTTTTAACAACCCACTTGGAAATTTCTTGGTCAAAAGATATGAGACTATACAATAATTTTTCAAGGCACCATATTTTCTATCTTTT
This sequence comes from Picea glauca, assembly GCA_000966675.3. Classification (NCBI taxonomy): domain Eukaryota; kingdom Viridiplantae; phylum Streptophyta; class Pinopsida; order Pinales; family Pinaceae; genus Picea; species Picea glauca. Next base: position 386,386 of record JZKD02S1675402.1, read on the forward strand.
CTAACATTCCACTTGGAAGTTTCTCTTTAAAAAAGAGTGACTCTATGCATAATGATAACTCAAAGAGGACATAAGGGCATATCAAACATACACCAATACTTTCAAAACTCAAAAAAAAAAGTGAGACTATGCATAATGATAATCCAAAGAAGGCATATTAAATATGCACCAAGTATACATCAATACTTTTTAAACTCTACATCGTTATTAACAATATTTTCACAACTTTTCTTTCTAGCATCCCACTTAAGTTTATCCGAGTGACCATTGTTACTCTTTTATTTTTATTTTTTTATAACCCCTTTTCAAGCCTCAAGTAATATATACCTAAAAGGGAACCCTTTTTCAAGCCCCAAGTAATATATAACTAAAAGGATATATATCTTGTGTGAGGATTTGTGTGCTTGAGTTTAAGTCCCACCTAATAAAGATCCAAATGAATCTTATTTGTGATGTTGTTACTATCTACCTAATTTATTGCTATTTTAAGGAATCCATATAACGCACGACTGCACCGAGTTCTTTCATTATATAAAGAATGATAAAGCCTACACTTTTCTCTCTAGTTGATACCCACAAAGAAGAATATATAAATTTGTGATAATGACTTAATATAAAAAAAACCCAATGATACTCATAAAGCATTCACAGTCAGGAATATACATAAATTTGTGATAATGAATTGACATAGAAATAAGGAGTATATATAAATGTGTGATAATGACTTAACATGAAACCTTCGGAAATATAATTTTGATAAGGACTTCAACCTAAACAATACAGAGATACAATATGAAGCAGAGATGGTGAATATTTATATATATATTTCTTCATTTTGTCCACTAGTATAGATTCCTTCCTACCAACCAAACATGCTCTCATCATCTTTCCTATCAACATTTCTCTTCCCACCAACCAAACATGCTCTCGTCATCTTTCCTATCAACATTTCTCTTCCCACCAACCAAACATGCTCTCATTATCTTTCCTATCAATATTTCTCTTTGTTGTAACGATGGTAGTTTATGATTTCTCAAGAAAGTTGTGTATCGATGAGTGCAACATGCAAACATTCCCATCAACTATCACACACTTTGGCATGGCAGACATGTGCCATCAGTAATGATTATGGTTAAGAAGTGGACAATCTTGTTTTATGTAGAAATATACTATTATTAAACATGTATTTTATTTATAAATTATTATGAAACATGTATTTTCTTTATATAGTGTTACTCTTGTTAAATAGTTTAACCAACTTTATTTAAAAATATTCAATCATATATATTGTTATGAAATATAGATTATCTTTATATATTTTTGTAAAATAGTTTTATAGTTTTTTTTTTTATCAAATTCAATTTAAAATATTATATTTTGTCTAAATGTTTTTTTAATGTGACCATTGCTTATAATTTATATAGTGATTTGATTTATACTATTAAATTCCTTTAATTAAGAGGTTTTTGATGGGGCATCCATGTCACCAAAATCATTTAGAGTTTGCACATAGCCTAAGCATAATGAATGCCTCTTTTACATAAACATGCCAACTCACAAGGGATGAACATCTAATTAGAAATATTTAAACTTTGGTGGGGAATTCATCACTCCTAGTTTACCATCTTTACCAACCAACTAACTAACCAAACCTCTTTCTCTAACACACACACACACACACACACATGCATATGTATATCTAGATATACATATATATGTACACACACACAATGTGTAGGTGCGTATAGGTGTATATTTAAACACGTGTATATCTAGACA
>JZKD02S1675403.1:0-17486 GCA_000966675.3 Picea glauca
ATCACCTTCTTGAGTCTTGAGTGCTTTTATGGTTGTCATTGAAAAGCAGTCCAATAGAGTAAGTGCTATTGGGGCATGCTTGGCTCATGTGTTGATCTCACTTTGATTACCTTGTATTTTTGTATCTATTTGTGTCTTGTCTAATCATTGTAACATCTTTAATTCTTTTGTAAGTAATTGTAATTCTTAGTTTGCGGGATAGTTCAACTTGTTTAGATTGTAATACTTTTGTAATTGAACCACCCCTAAAACGTAGTTGACCCCATTGCCCAACCTTAGGCACTAGTCATAGTTGACTTAGGGAAAGGGTTGATTGTCATATAGATAGACTTGCACTTTGCATTTGTTGCCTTAGCATCTTAGGTTAGTATTCCCCCTTAGCCTTTAACAAAATAAAACCAACTCCTAGAACATAAACGTTAAATCCAATCTAGTAACTAGGGTCTACCCCCCTTGGCTTCCCTAGGAGTAAGCCTAGAAGGAAGAGGTTCCAGTCAAGGTGACAGTGTGGACTGTGAACCTAGGCATTGTGCCTCCAAGGACACACTAAGTGAGCTGGACTTTGCTCACGTTTGCAAGTGTGTATTAGGACGACAACACCCACCACCATCGATGTAGACATGGATTTGCATTCTGTCATACTAAAATTCTTTAATATCCCCACTGTATATTTTCCTTGACTTAGGAAAAATCTCATTGGTCCTCTGTCAATCTGTATCGGCATATCCCTGGAAACTCAAGTTCACACTGGAGGCATATCCAAAAATGATAGGTTTTACTGACAAATTGCAAGTTAAGTTTATTGTATTTTATGCATCGGATCGATAAGAATGTGAAATACATAAACTCTACTATTTGTTGCGAAATCACAATTATGAATTTTACTTGATGCTCATTAATGATTAAAGAGTTCAACCATTATAAACCATGCTGCAAATTAAGAGAAGATAATAGCAAGCAAGAAAGAGAAGTAGACACAAGAACTTGTTAACGGAGTTCACCAATCTTTGGCTACGTCTCTGAGCCCGCTTCCAAGTGGAGGCCGTCTTTATTGCTCTTCAAATGCTCAAATTCTCTTTACATTGGCTCTTTATTGTTACAAAACATGCTTCAGATCTACTGTGCAAGACCTCCTTGCTCATATACATACATGCCTCAACAGTCTCTTCTCAAAACATGGCTAAAATGCCTCTCAAAACATGAGAAATGGCCAAATTAAACAAGTTGCTCCTTCAAATCCCTACATTAAAAAGTTACCTCTCAAGCTCAAGAGGCCTTGTTTATATAGTTTTTAGGCCCAACAAGAAAAGCCCAACTTCCCCTGAAGATCTGGCCTCTTTTTAGGATCAAATCCCCCTCCAAATGGCCAAAAAATCCTAAAAAATGCATATTTTAGGCTAAACTTTAGGCAAAAACCCACTTTTGATTAAAAATACACAGAGTAGCCCCTAAGTTTGGGCACGCGCCCCTTTTAAGCAGTCATATGGAGTACATATGGCGAAGCGCCAGCCCAAAGGGCTGAGCGTTGGCCCTAAACTTGCACTAGTTCCCTGGATTGTGGTCATGTGGCGCTTCTGCATGGGACCGCGCCCTCAATTCGCGCCCATCACACGGTTATAGCCCCGTGGTCTAAGGTGGCAGGTGCTAACTTTGCTTGGTGGTATGTGGCTTCCCCGCGCCCCTTCATATTGTGGTCACCACGCCAAAATAGAACCATGGGCTGGGGCTTAGCCCCAACCCTTTTCCGGCCCACATATCAATACATTGCATTTTAAATAAATTTAATGTGATTTATATAACAAGAAACAATTATGGCGCATTGGCGTTTAGTTGTTTCCCAAAGCGTTAGCTCCTCCACTAGGTCACAGGTTCCATTCTCATGAGTTACCAATTTTTTTAACAAAGCCACCAACCAACGACGAGGTGCCACGTGGCAACCCACACCTGGGCCACGTGGCACCTCCACATTAAATCAACCATATGCCACGTGTCAAGCATTTATTGGTCCACGTCTGTATCACCTGCCCAGTCACATGTCGCCACCTGCCTCTGCCACGTCAGCATAATGAAGTAGCTTGGTGATGTCATGTTGACGTCAGCATTGACTTTTTGCCAGTTTGACTATTGACTTTTTAGCTGTTTGAGAAAATGGTCAGAGTGCGATAATTCGCGCATACAATGTTCGTTTGAGAAAGTAAATATATGGTCGGAATCAACGCGACGAGCCAATCGCAATGGAATTGGTTTCATTCAATTCTAAGAACTTTTATTTTTGAGCATTTTCTAGACTTGGGGAGCCTCTTGGATCATTCCTCCCCACTTGGAAGCTTTTGGACCACCAAAAGTTTGTTTTTACTCGAGTAAGAAGTGAGGAGACTGCCTCCCCACTTGTCCTATATCATCCATCCTTTCTGCTAGAACAATGATCACCTAACTAATCACAACAAACATAAAAATTGAGATAGCATTGTTTATCAAAGTAATCATCCCATTTATTGCACATTCATCTACATTCTTTGTCGTATTTAGCAGCCATACACCATTGAATAGCAACAAACTAAACAACAATACTAAGTATGCAAATGAGAATGACAAAACAAGCTTCCCTTCTGAATAGGAACAGTAAACATAGTATGCAACTGAACCTCGTGCTGTACTTCTTGTGACACTTCATGATTGTTCGAAACATACTGAACCATCTCATGTTTAGCATCACTAACTTCCTGTTTTGTTACAGACATAAGTGTTAAACTTTTGCTTGTATTTACCATTCTTTTTAACTGCCCTGTAGTTGCAAAAGATCTGTCAATTTTCATGCGATCAGAACGAACAATGTACTCTTTCCCATCTTTCTTGAAGCAATATTTATTTTCCTCCCTGTAGAATATGGTTTTTCTATCATAAAGGTATGGGCTTCCCAGGACAATTCCACATATGTCCAGTGGCACTATATCAAGCTCTACTTCATCAACATAATTAGAAGTGATTGCAAACTTAATTTTACATTGCTTGGTTACTTACAAATTATTATCACCACATATCCATCCCAATGGATAAGGTCTAGGATGTGGCTTAGTTTCAAGTCCCAAATTATTTACCTCTTCACTGATTAGATTGGCTTCTAATCCACTGTCTACAAGAGTATCAACTTTAACATTATTTGTTATGACCCTTATGTGGAAAAGTTCACTCCTTTTACACTTATCATTTACAACATCTGAATTAGAAGAGCTAGTACTTGCAACAGAATTTATACCTCGGATTCCCATTGCTACAATTTTTGTCTCATTACCAGAGTCTGATCCCAGATCCACTTGAACTGTCGCAGTTGTAGTATTCTTTCTTCCTTCATTGGCATACTTCTTTGGCTTCAACTCAAGATGTAAGATCCAACAATGATCTTTATCATGGCCTACTTTCTTGCAATGCTTGCAAGTCGGCTTCTTCTTTCTTGTTGTGGTTGTCTTCTTCTCATTCTCTTTTCTTTTCCCTAAATCCTTTCTTTGCCAAGTATCTGTAGAAACATTGTCACCAACATTCCCTTTACTTGATTCAATGTGATTGGCTTGTACACATACTTCATCAAAGTTAGAAGGATTTAGCATAAGAATAGTGTGCTTGAGATAAGAATGTAAACCACCAATATATTTTAGGAGTGTCTCTTGTGTATATAAAGGAATACCCAAATTTAATGCTTTCTTACGAAATATTTGAGTATATTCTTGTACACTTTGATTCTTAACTTGCCTTAAACTTTTCCAATTTATCATTTCTTGTTGCATGTATGCTAATGGATAAAACTGTTTCTTCAAAGCAGTGATAAAATCATTCCAGGAAGAGATTGTTTTATCATTTTTTTTGAGATCATCTTTAGTTTTTCTTTCCCACCATATGAGAGTTGTGCCTCCCAATTTGAGACTTGTAAGTTGGATCTTTGTTTCATCATCAACAATCCTTTGTATCCTGCAATAGACTTCTAGCTGTCTAACCCAATTATCTAGCTTTTCTGCATCTAATTCACCATCATAAGTGGGTAAATTAAACTTTACATCTAGCTTTAATAAAGGCATATCAGAAGAATGATGAGTTTTTTTTGGTTGCTTATCCTTGGAGGGATGTACACTTGTAGATGACGAGGATGAAGGAGAAGAAGGTTCTGAAGGTCCACCACCTCCAACTCCTCCTTCTGCTCTTACTGAAGATTCACCTTCTTCAGCCTTTGGATTTCTTCGTTGTCCTATTTCATGGTAAAGTTCCTCTACCATGGCTTTCATTAATTGAAATGCCTCAAAGAAATCGTCCTCAAATGCAAAAGGACCTAGTTTTCTCGGTGAAGACATCTCTTGTTTATGAGGTCTCCTTTGAATCTCTGGATTAAGAGCCTTAAGTTGGCCTTCTCCTCACTTGCATTTGGCTCTGGTGAGCATCCAATGCTTGCAATTCCTATCAAACCTTCAAAACCAAATACTTTGATACCATAAACTTGATCCAAAAATGATAGGTTTTACTGACAAATTGCAAGTTAAGTTTGTTGTATTTTATGCATCCGATCGATAAGAATGCGAAATACATAAATTGTACTCTTTGTTGTGGAATAACAATTATGACTTTTACTTGATGCTCATTAATGATTAGAGAGTTCAACCATTATAAACCAAGTTGCAAATTAAGAGAAGATAACAACAAGCAAGAAAGAGAAGTAGACACAAGAACTTGTTAACGGAGTTCACCAATCTTTGGCTACGTCTTCGGGCCCGCTTCCAAGTGGAGGACCTCTTTATTGCTCTTCAAATGCTCAAATTTTCTTTACATTGCCTCTTTGCTGTTACAAAACATGCTTCAGATCTACTGTGCAAAACCTCCTTGCTCAGATACATACATGTCTCAACAATCTCCTCTCAAAACATGGCTAAAATGCCTCTCAAAACATGAGAAATGGCCAAATTATACAAGCTGCTCCTTGAAATCCCTGCATCAACAAGTTACCTCTCAAGCTCAAGAGGCCTTGTTTATATAGTTTTTAGGTCCAACAAGAGAAGATCTGGCCTCTTTTTGGGATCAAATCCCCCTCCAAATGGCCAAAAACCCTAAAAAATACATGTTATGGGCTAAACTTTAGGCAAAAACCCACTTTTGATTAAAAATACACAAAGTAGCCCCTAAGGCTGGGCGCGCGCCCCTTCTAAGAGGTCATATGGAGTACATATGGACAAGCGCCAGCCCAAAGGGCTAAGCGCTAGCCCTAAACTTGCGCTAGTTCCCTGGATTGTGGTCATTTGGCGCTTTTGCATGGGACCGCGCCCAACACACTGTTATAGCCTCGTGGTCTAAGGTGGCAGGTGGTAACTTTGCGCTCCTTTGCTTGGTGGTATGTGCCTTCCCCGTGCCCCTTCATATTGTGGTCACCGCACCAAAATAGAACCATGGGCTGGGGCTTAGCCCCAACCCTTTTCCGCCCCAGATATCAATACATTGCATTTTAAACAAATTTAATGTGATTTATATAACAAGAAACAATTGTGGCGCGTTGGCGTTTGGTAGTTTCCCAAAGTGTTAGCTCCTCCACCAGGTCATGGGTTCCATTCTCATGAGTTACCAAATTTTTTAACAAAGCCACCAACCAACGACGGGGTGCCACGTGGCACCTCCACATTAAATCAACAATATGCAACGTGTCAAGCATTTTTTGGTCCACACCAATATCACCTACGCAGTCACATGTCGCCACCTGCTTCTGCCACATTAGCATAATAAAGTAGCTTGGTGATGTCATGCTGACGTCAGTGTTGACTTTTTGCCAGTTTGACCATTGACTTTTTAGCTGTTTGAGAAAACAGTCAGAGTGTGATAACTCTCGCATATAGCGTCCGTTTGAGAAAGTAAATATATGGTCGGAATCAGTGCGACGAGCCGGTCGCAGTGGAATTGGTTTCATTCAATTGCGAGAGCTTTCATTTTTCAGCATTTTCTGGACCTGGGGAGCCACCTGGATCATGGAGGCTCCCCAAGTCCAGAAAATGCTCAAAAATGAAAGTTCTCGGAATTGAATGAAACCAATTCCATTGCAATCGGCTCGTCGCGCTGATTCCGACCATATATTTACTTTCTCAAACAGGCGTTGTATGCGAGAGTTATCGCACTTTGACCGTTTTCTCAAACAACTAAAAAGTCAATGGTCAAACTGGCAAAAAGTCAATGTTGACGTCAACATGACATCACCAAGCTACTTCATTATGTTGACGTGGCATAGGGAGGTGGCGACATGTGATTGGGCAGGTGATACAAGCATGGATCAATAAATGCTTGACACGTGGCATATGGTTGATTTAATATGGAGGTGCCACGTGGCCCAAGCGTGGGCTGCCACGTGGCACCCCGTCATTGGTTTCGTGGCTTTGTTTAAAAAATTGGTAACTCATGAGAATGGAACCCGTGACTTGGTTGAGGAGCTAATGCTTTGGGAAATGACCAAACGCCAATGCGCCACAATTGTTTCTTGTTATATAAATCACATTAAATTTATTTAAAATGCAATTTATTGATATGTGGGGTGGAAAAGGGCTAGGACTAAGCCCCAACCCATGGTTCTATTTTGGCATAGTGACCACAATATGAAGGGGCGCGAGCGTTATTTAACCACTAGCGTGGGGAAGCCACGTACCACCAAGTAAAGGGGCGCAAAGTTAGCACCTGCCACCTTAGACCACGGGGCTATAACCGTGTGTTGGGCGCAAATTGAGGGCGCAGTCCCATGCAGAAGTGCCACATGACCAGAATCCAGGGAGCTAGCGCAAGTTTAGGGCCAACGCTCAACCCTTTCGACTGGCACTTGGCCATATGTACTCCATATGACCGCTTAGAAGGGGTGCACGCCCAACCTTAGGGGCTACTCTGTGTATTTTTAATCAAAAGTGGGTTTTTGCCTAAAGTTTAGCCCAAAATATTTATTTTTTAGGATTTTTTGGCCATTTGTATGGGGATTTGATCCCAAAAAGAGGCTATATCTTCAAGGGAAGCTGGGTTTCTCTTGTTGGATCTAAAAACTATATAAACCAAGCTTTCTGAGCTTGAGGGGTAACTTTTTGAAGCTAGGATTTTGAGGAGCAGCTTGTGTATTTTGGGCATTTCTCATGTTTTGAGAGACATTTAGCCATGTTTTGAGAGGAGATTGTTGAGGCATGTATGTATCTGAGCAAGGAGGTCTTGCACAACAGATCTGAAGCATGTTTTATAATAGCAAAGAGCCAATGTAAAGAGAATTTGAGCATTTGAAGAGCAATAAAGAGGTCCTCCACTTGGAAGCGGGCCCGGAGACGTAGCCAAAGATTGGTGAACTCAGTTAACAAGTTCTTGTGTCTACTTCTCTTTCTTGCTTGCTGTTATCTTCTCTTAATTTGCAACATGGTTTATAATGGCTGAACTCTTTAATCATTATTGAGCATCAAGTAAAAGTCATAATTGTTATTCCACAACAAATAGTAGAGTTTATGTATTTCGCATTCTTATCGATCGGATGCATAAAATACAATAAACTTAACTTGCAATTTGTCAGTAAAACCTATCATTTTTGGATCAAGTTTATGGTATCAGAGCATTTGGTTTTGAACGTTTGACAGGAATTCCAAGCATTGGATGCTCACCAGAGCCAAACTCAAGCGAGGAGAAGGCCAACTTGAGGCTCGTAATCCAGAGATTCAAAGGAGACCTCATAAACAAGAGATGTCTTCACCGAGAAAAATAGGTCCTTTTGCATCTCAGGATGATTTCTTTGAGGTATTTCAATTGATGAAAGCCATGGTAGAGGAACTTTACCATGAAAGAGGACAATGAAGAAATCCAAAGGTTGAAGAAGGTGAATCTTCAGTAAGAGCAGAAGGAGGAGTTGGAGGTGGTGGACCTTCAGAACCTTCTTCTCCTTCATCCTCGTCATCTACAAGTGAAGCAAGTGTACATCCTTCCAAGGATAAGCAACTTAAAAAAACTTATCATTCTTCGGATATGCCTTTATTAAAGCTTGATGTAAAGTTTAATTTACCCACTTATGATGGTGAATTAGACGCAGAAAAGCTAGATAATTGGGTTAGACAGTTAGAAGTCTATTGCAGGATACAAAGGATTGTTGATGATGAAACAAAGATCCAACTTGCAAGTCTCAAATTGGGAGGCACAACTCTCATATGGTGGAAAAACAAAACTAAAGATCATCTCAAGAAAAATGGTAAAACAATCTCTTCCTGGAATCATTTTATCACTGCTTTGAAGAAACAGTTTTATCCATTAGCATACATGCAACAAGAAATGATGAATTGGCAAAGTTTAAGGCAAGTTAAGAATCAAAGTGTACAAGAATATACTCAAATATTTCGTAAGAAAGCATTCAATTTGGGTATTCCTTTATATACACAAGAGACACTCCTAAAATATATTGGTGGTTTACATTCTTATCTCAAACACACTATTCTTATGTTAAATCCTTCTAACTTTGATGAAATATGTGTACAAGCCATTCACATTGAATCAAGTAAAGGGAATGTTGGTGATAGTGTTTCTACAAATACTTGGCAAAGAAAGGATTCAGAGAAAATAAAAAAGAAAGAGAAGAAGACAGCTACAGCAAGAAAGGAGAAGCCTACTTGCAAGCATTGTCAGAAGGAAGGCCATGATGAAGATCATTGTTGGATCTTACATCTTGAGTTGAAGCCAAAGAAGTATGCCAATCAAGGGAGAAAGAATACCACGGCTGCAATAGTTCAAGTGGATCTAGGATCAAACTCCGGTGATGAGACAAAAGTTGTAGCTATGGGAATCTGAGGTATAAATTATGTTGCCAGTACTAGCTCTTCTAATTCAGATGTTGTAAATGATGAGTGTAAAAAGAGTGAACGTTTCCACATAAGGGTCATAACAAATAATGTGAAAGTTGATACTCTTGTAGACAGTGGATCACAAGCCAATCTAATCAGTGAAGAGGTTGTAAATAACTGGGGACTTGAAACTAAGCCACATCATAGACCATATCCATTGGGATGGATATGTGGTGATAATAATTTGCAAGTAACCAAGCAATGTAAAATTAAGTTTGCAATCACTTCTAATTATGTTGATGAAGTAGAGCTTGATATAGTACCACTGGACATATGTGGAATTGTCCTGGGAAGCCCTTACCTTTATGATAGAAAAGCCATATTCTACATGAGGAAAATAAATATTGCTTCAAGAAAGATGGGAAAGAGTACATTGTTCGTGCTCATCGCATGAAAACTAATAGATCTTTTGTAACTACAGGCAATTAAAAAGAATGGTAAACGCAAGCAAAAGTTTAACACTTATATCTGTAACGAAACAGGAAGTTAGTGATGCTAAACAAGAGATGGTTCAGTATGTTTCGAATAATCATGAAGTGTCACAAGAAGTACAGCATGAGATTCAATTGCATACTTTGTTTACTATTCCTATTCAGAAGGGGAAGCATGTTTTGTCATTCTCATTCGCATACTCAGTATTGTTGTTTAGTTTGCTGCTATTCAGTGGTGTATGGTTGTTAAATGCGACAACGAATGTAGATGATTGTGCGATAAATGGGATGATTACTTTGATAAACAATGCTATCTTAGTTTTTATGTTTGTTGTGATTATTCAGGTGATCATTGTCCCAATAGAAAGGATGGATGATACAGGACAAGTGGGGAGGCAGTACCCTCACTTCTTACCTGAGTAGAAGCAGACTTTTGGTGGTCCAAAAGCTTCCAAGTGGGAAGGAATGATCCAGGAGGCTCCCCAGGTTCAGAAAATGATCAAAAATGAAAGTTTCCGTAATTGAATGAAACCAATTCCATTGTGACCGGCTCGTCGCGCTGATTCTGTCCATATATTTACTTTCTCAAACGAGCATTGTATGCGAGAGTTATCACACTCTGACCATTTTCTCAAATAGCTAAAACGTCAATGATCAAACTGGCAAAACTTCAATGCTGACGTCAACATGACATCACCAAGCTACTTAATTATGCTGACGTCAGCATGACATCACCAAGCTACTTAATTATGCTGACGTCAGCATGACATCACCAAGCTACTTAATTATGCTGATGTGGCAGGGGCAGGTGGCGACATGTGACTGGACAAGTGATACAGGCGTGGACCAATAAATGCTTGACACGTGGCATATGGTTGATTTAATGTGGAGGTGCCATGTGGCCCAGGTGTGGGCTGCCACGTGGCACCCCGTCGTTGGTTGGTGTCTTTGTTAAAAAATTTGGTAGCTCATGAGAATGGAACCCGTGACCTGGGGGAGGAGCTAATGCTTCGGGAAATGACCAAATGCCAATGCGCCACAATTGTTTCTTGTTATATAAATCACATTGAACTTATTTAAAATGCAATGTATTGATATGTGGGGCGGAAAAGGGCTGGGGCTAAGTGCCAAACCATGGTCCTATTTTGGCACGGTGACCACAATATGAAGGGGCGCATGCGTTATTTAACCACCAGCACGGGGAAGCGACATACCACCAAGCAAAGGGGCGCAAAGTTAGCACCTGCCACCTTAGACCACGGGGTTATAACCGTGTGTTAGGCATGAATTGAGGGCGCAGTCCCATGCAGAAGCGCCACATGACCATAATCCAGGGACCTAACGCAAGTTTAGGGCCAGCACTCAGCCCTTTGGGTTGGCGCTTGGCCATATGTACTCCATATTACCGCTTAGAAGGGGCGTACGCCCAGCCTTAGGGGATACTCTATGTATTTTTAATCAAAAGTGGGCTTTCGCCTAAAGTTTAGCCCAAAATATGTTATTTGTAGGATTTTTTTGCCATTTGGAGGGGGATTTGATCCCAAAAAGATGTCAGATCTTCAGGGGAAGTTGGGCTTCTCTTGTTGGGCCTAAAAACTATATAAACCAGGCTTTTGAGCTTGAGGGGTAACTTTTTGATGCAGGGATTTTGAGGAGCAACTTGTGTATTTTGGCCATTTCTCATGTTTTGAGAGGCATTTAGCCATGTTTTGAGAGGTGATTCTTGAGGCATGTATGTATCTGAGCAAGGAGGTGTTGCACAACAGATCTGAAGCATGTTTTATAACAACAAAGAGCCAATGTAAAAGGAATTTGAGCATTTGAAGAGCAATAAAAAGGTCCTTCACTTGGAAGCGGGCTCGGAGACGTAGCCAAAGATTGGTGAACTTCGTTAACAAGTTCTTGTGTCTACTTCTCTTTCTTACATGTTGTTATCTTCTCTTAATTTGCAGCATGGTTTATAATGGCTGAACTCTTTAATCATTAATGAGCATCAAGTAAAAGTCATAATTGTTATTCCGCAACAAATAGTAGATTTTATGTATTTCATATTCTTATCGATCCGATGCATAAAATACAATAAACTTAACTTGCAATTTGTCAGTAAAACCTATCATTTTTGTATCACCCTGCAAACTCAAGTTCAGACTGGAGGCATATCCCAGGCCATATCCAACTGTGCCTCGTATATATATCTCAATACATGCTTTACTGTTATCCATCAATGATCCAATCAGCTGTCGATACACATGTGGATCAATCTCGTCTGAATCATCATCATTTTTTTTTTCGTCAAACCCACCACCATCAATGTAGACATGGATTTGCATTCTGTCATACTGAACTTCTTTAATATCCCCACTGTATATTTTCCTTGACTTAGGAAAAATCTCATTGGTCCTCTGTCATACTTCTTGTCCCAAGAAGTAGTGCATCATACCCAGATCCTTCATCTCGAAATCAGAAGTCAAAGCTTGCTTGTAACAACACGGCTTCTTGAATAAGTCATAAAAATCAAGTTCTTATCACCAACAATGTAATAGTATAGGTTTGGATCAGCAACACTTTTGTTGAAACCCAAACTTCATTAAGAGTTCATCTGTCTGATGTAGTTTCCAACTCATGGATGGTAGTACAGATGAGAGTGCATCAGGCTAATGGATCAATATGTCTCATCATAGTTCACTCCCTTTGCTTGTGAGAATCCTTTGACTACAAGTCTCGTTTTTGTATTTCTCGACACTTCCATTAGCTGCATGTCTTTCTGCCTCTTGCAGAGTTTGTCAAGCCCAGATAGGCCTTTTATGGCCTACTGTAAAGTCCCTGGGAATATCAACTGGAACAACTAGATCAACTGTATCTATGGTTGTCTCCATCTAAACTGCTGAGGGGGAGAAGGTATTTGTCTTTTCTTTCTTCTCAAATAGTTTTGACTCCCTCTAAGTCAAGTGCCTCCCTCTGAAGTCTTGAAGGAAAACATCTTCCTTTCTTGTTAACATTCCTGGAACAAGGAAACAAACGAAAGGAAACAAGACAAGAATATCTCCTAGAGGAGACTCATGAGTACATCTCTAGAATCAAAACAATTTAAGGATTGTTGTCACAGCTACAATACCTACTTGTAATGTAGCATGATAATTAAAACAATCAAACCTGGAGTCTTCACTTCCAGTTTGTTGTTCAAAGCCCATGCAGGAAGACACGAAGGATTCAAAGCCCAAAGAGTTCAGCAAATTCAACAACAAGGACCAATTTGAATATCTTAAACAATGCAATAACATTCAAGGGTTAACTTACAACCCGACCGACATAGCCATGGAGTCAGATTTCCCATTTTGGACATCCCAGGTAAAACAAATGCAGCAGAAAATGGAATTTCTTGAAACTAAAAATAACAAGCTCCGTTCAGAAATACACACCATCTCTGCCAAAGTTTCGGATTGATCATGTCGGGGCTTGTGTATGACCAAATCCCCTTTTGTGGATTGGTCATGTCGGGGCTTGTGTATGACCAAATCCCCTTTTGTGGATTGACCATGTCGAGGCTTGTGTATGACCAAATCCCCTTTTGTGGATTGGTCAAACCCTAATTATATCATGCAAATTAAGAAGTCGACCCCAAGCCTAATTGAAGTGGTTATTACCACTAAGTGAAGAGGTCGGCCCTGCTTGTTGAAGAGACACCTCCCTTGCACCTGCCAAACAGTATAAATATAAGTGGAGGGTGCCTCATTAGCACACTCACTAAGGTCACTCAATAAGTGCGCAAGTTTGGAGATTTCTGAAGTTGGGAGGAGAGAGAGGCGTTAGTCTTGGTCTTGGATATTCTCTATTGTTTGGTCTTTTATCTTGGCATTGTATTGGCAATCTATATTAAGGAAGTTTTGTTGGGTTTTCTCCCCCATGAGGGTTTCCCAGGATAAAATGTTGTGTATCTTGTGATTGTGTTTCTCTCAGTGATCCTACATGCTATTGTTATCTAGTGAATTTAAAAAGAACTACATAACAAGCTCTAAATTTAATAGATATTACATGAAAGCAAAGAGAAGGAAATTCTCCACCCTCCAAATGATGCGTTACATGCATTGATTCTTGATCTTAAAAGCAAGCAGGAAGAAATTCGATCCCAATAGGCCACCTTCAAGCAAGAAATCAAAACACACATCAATTCTTGGGCACAGGTGGTTTGGGGGAAGGATAGAACTCCTCCTCCCCCTCTTGCAACAGTTGAGGAGGTGGTGCAAGCAAAACTTGTGGAAGAATGCACCAAACAAGCAAGGGAATTGAATCTCAAAGTGAGAGGTCTTCCCTTACCTCACCCCTCTCAGGATCCTATGGAAGTGGGGGTAAGTTTCCTTCGAGATACCCTTAGCCTCCCTAATATAACTCTGGACAAAGCCTAGATGGGCTACGACTCCACTCTCTTCCTCAGGTTCAGGACTGCAACCAATCGACTCCCCGTCCTTAGGGCTACGCGAAAGTTGTTTTCTCTTCCCAACAGGATCTTCTTGGATGAGGATCTTACTAGGGCACAGGTGGTGGAGCTTAAATAATCCAAAGAATAGGTCATAGTAGCACGACATGCAGGGAAATGGGCAGTTATCAAGAACCTTCGGGCAATCATTCAGTACTCTTTCCCACCTGGGTGGGAACCCCAAACTGGAGCTTCCAAATGACAGGCCCGTTTGGGGAGACAACAGGGTACAAGCATTTCTATCCGTTGTTGGAATGGCAATGGATCTTTCTGGGCATCGTCGAGACTCTTATATGCTGTTATTGAATCAACAGTCATCCTCTTCGTGATCGAGACTCATGCGATCCATGTTCGACCTCTTCCAGATATTGTAGGTTACCATTAGTTTTCAGTTTGCAGGTAGGAGACGAGGAGCTCGGGTGGGGTCAGAGGATCATGTGGAGTTGCTTACTTGGCTAGTGACTCTCTTTGGAACAGAGTATCTTTGGTAGTCGAAGATGAGTTTGCTAGGTTTATGTGGATCCGTATTAGCATCAGAGTCTCCCCTCCGATGGACATAGATATTGCAGTTTGTTACTTTCCCCCAGCCTCTTCACCATTTTCCATCCATAATGGCTCAAATGGGGACCCCTTTATAGACTTGTAAATCGACATCACCCAATAGTCCATTGTTGGGGAGGTCATCCTCTTAGGCAACTTCAATGCTCGTACTAAAGATCTCCATATTCCTCTCCATGACCGATCAAAGGATGTGTTGTGCACCCAAGGGATAGATCCAGATTCAGTAGGGCTTCACCGGATGTCAGATGATGCTTTGGGGCCCACTATAGTATATGGTAAGCATTTATTGCAGTTGGGGGAATCCCAAGAGTTGTTGATTTTAAATGGTCTCCCATGTTTCCCAGAGTCTCGTTTCTTCACCTGTCGGCCACATGGTGGGGGTGCGAGTGTAGTTGATTATGTCCTCACTAGCCAGAACTTGCTCCCTTTTATTCGCCACCTCTCGGTCTCCCCCATCCCCCTTGTCGATCATGCACTTCTTTCTTTCTCTCTCCAATTTGACCCCCCCCTCCACCCCATCTCTCCCCTCGGGGCCCACCTCGAACCATCTTTCGATTTGACGAAGGTGACCCTGACATATTCTCTTCTATCCTACGCCAGATGCTCCCATCGGAGTCCCAGTTCGCCTCACTTGATTCTGCTTCCACTAAGTACACCTGTCTTTCATCTACCATTTGGGAAGCAGCACTCAAATCCTTCCCCAAATCCACTCGTCACACTTCCAACACCCCAAAACTTGGATCTTACCCTATGACCAAATGGTACGATGAAGAATGCAAGAATCTACATCGAGAACTCCACCATGCTTTCATCCATTCTCAACCCTTCTACTACGACCTCAAAGCCTCTTATCATCGTCTCCTCCGCCGCAAGAAACGACTCTTTGTCTCTCAGAGAAGACAGGACCTTTCTGCTCTCCTTGCCCATTCCCCAAAACAATTTTGGCATACCATCCTTCCCCAACATTCCTCCCTTCCATCTGACCTTGACCCTACATCCATGTTCTCTCACACTTCCAATCTTTATGATATTCTCGGGCAGGCCCAAATTCATGTTACCTCCCCACCCTCCTCCTGTCACATTTTCTCAGACAGGGATATTTGAGAGGCCATTTGGGTGATGAACAGCAACAAAGCAGTCGATGAGGAAGGCTACCAGGAAGAGTTCTTTAAGCAGGGTGTCCGTGCTTTGGTTAGTTACTTGGTTGATCTCTTCAACCATGTAGTTCGTGAAGGCTTTCCACCGGCATGGCCACACCACATCATCCATCCGATTCATAAATCAAGTTCCAGCTCAAATCCCAATAACTATAGAACGATCATGGTGGGCCACATGATCTCAAAGTTGTATGTTATGGTTCTTCATAGGAAGCTCTCTAGTGACCTTGAGCAGAGACACCTTAGAGCTAGAGGACAGGCAGGTTTTCATCCATCCCATCAGACCATTGACCACATCCTCACCCTTCATGTCGTGATTGAGGAGGCACAACACCACTCTTTGAAAGTCTATTGTTGTTTTGTAGACTTTCGGAAAGCTTTTGACTCTGTCTCGAGGGAAGCCCTACTCCAGCGTCTCAGAGATATTGGCATCTCTGTGACTCTATTGACAACTATTATGCACCTATATGAGTCCATTCTTGGTCATCTTTGCACAACTCATGGGTTTGATTTCAACTGAAGCACTATTGGGGTCAAACAGGGGTCTCCACTATCACCTACGTTGTTTGGGATTTATATTGATGAGTTAGAGGCATTTCTACACGAGCATATCCAGGACATCGATGGTTGTCTTCTTCACCAAGTTTTGATATCTATTCTACTCTTTGTTGACAATGTGGTCCTCCTCTCCTCATCCCCAAAAGGGTTACAAAGGCAACTAGATGCCTTAGCTCTATTTTGCGACCTTCGACAATTGACGGTCAACCTGGGTAAAACCAAGGTTATGATCTTCAATGGGGTGAAGAAAACTTCAGACCTTCACTTCCTCTTTAGAAGAGAGGAGATTGAGATCACCAACACCTATACTTACTTGGCGGTGCAATTCTCAGGTCCCCACTTCAGTTTGCGCCCAACTCTTCAGCGTCGAATCAACAAAGGATATGGATCCTTAGCCCTTCTCGAGAGACAGTGATTTCGGCACCACTTCCATGACATCTCGTCCAAGATGAGCCTCATGGACACCTTGATCCATCCCACTGTTCTATATGGCTCGGAGATTTGGGGACCGTCTTTACTTGAGTTAGAATGGGCTTCAGCTAAGAGAGTCCAAACTCTTCTTCTTCGTCGCATCATTAGATGCAAGCAAACAGTAACCCAGCACATCATCCTTGCAGAGTTTGGAGCTCAGCCCTTCCGGCTTGAGACGGTTTTTAGATTGGTTTCATTCTTGCATCATGTTCGGGGCTTTGCAGACTCCCAAAAGGGAAGGGACCGGTACCCTTATCTGGCATATTTCTCTTCTGAAACTATTTCCCTTTCCACTCCTTCGGGTCGAGCTAGATGTTGGTTTGCAAGGGTTTCAGATCTCCTAGAATCTGTGGGCATTCAGTTGGATAGTCTCCCTCCTTTCCGATATTTTTTAGATGCTCCTGGTCACCTTTTACCTACTAGATGTTAATGTTTATGCCATTATTATGGTTCTTTGCATTTCAATAGATAATAGCAACATAAGAACAAGATCACTGAGAAATACACATTCAAAAGAGACACAGCATTTATCCTGGGAAACCCTCTAGGGGAAGAAAACCCAACAAAACTTTCTTAATATAGATAGCCAATACAATGCCAAGAGATCTCTATGCTAAAACAGAAAGTCCTCTCCAAGATATGTGCCACTCTCTCTCTCTCCTTTGCCGGTAACATATCAGAACTTGTCTCTCAAACTGAGCAAGTGAGTTATGTTCAAATGAGGCGCTACCCTCCTTTATTTATACAAGTTCTGGCACGTGTGAAGTGTCTCTTCACTGGTAGGGTCGACTTCTCAATCTGGGTGGGTAAACCCACCTTTATTTTATTTCTGGGTCTCTTAATTAACTGCTGGGGCCTGTTATCGCACGGTTTGTAGGAAAGGTCCAAATGGCTTGAGTCAAGGCTTGAAACCGGCGTAACAGGAGCTTCCCCACCCACTGTCACCTCGATGGGGGGCTCTTTCTATTTA
>JZKD02S1675403.1:37655-53400 GCA_000966675.3 Picea glauca
CTCTTATATTAATACAAAATCTTGCTTACAAAAAAAAAAAATGGGTAATTGATTTTATTTATAAATACAAAATAAAATAATAGGAAAGTAATAAAAAAAAAACTTGAAGATACATATTTAAATTTAGAATCTTATTTTACAAATATAAATAATGAAAAAATGAATTTAAACATTTTATATTACAAATAATGAAAAGATAAATTTAATATATATGATATTTTTTTCTTCCAATAAATTATCAATAATCTATATTAAATCAAATAAAAAATAAAATATTTTTACAATCATATTCAATAAAATATTTTTAATTCTCCATTATAATAGTGCATGGATGCAAACATATCTATATTAAATCAAATAAAAAATTAAATCATTTTTACATTCATAATCAATAAAATATAATTAATTCTCCATTGTAATAGTGCATGGATGCAAACATATTGTTCTAGTATGAGATTTTGGCTTTAAACATTATACATCTAAAATGCTTTGATTAAAATTCCTAAGATAATTATTAAATTAGTCATATATGAGTATTCCTTATTTTATTTTGTTTATTCCTCATAATTAATATTTAATATTTAACATCTAGGCAATTAAAAATGATTGTGTTGTTCGTATTCAATCATGTAATGTTAGATATTATAATGTTCAGTTTATCAAAGGAGTAATTAATTCTATATACTAAGGTAATAATGTAATAAAGTGGAAATAAGTAGTGTAATAAATGACATTTATGTTAATGTAAATTAGGTGAGTGGTTCTTAACATGAATAAAAGAATTTGCTAGATATAAATACAAAATCACTTTATGTAATTTGATACACATCAATATAATGCATCTCTCATTCAATCTCTTACACTTGTCTCTTGTATATTGTTCATACCATAGTTTAGCATGATATTAAAGCAACAATGATTGTGGCATAGGGCAATCTCAAAAATTATGTCAAGACAAAGTTTGGCACGCATGGAGAAAGAGGCAAGAACAAATCAAGAATCAATGAAATTGTATCATTCAAAATTAATTTGTACATAATATGTGAAATCAAACGCATATGACAACGATTTGATATTTTGTATGGAGGCTCAGAGTGATCGATTAAAAAAGTAAATAAAACAAAATAAAATCGTACAGTTGATTTATGGTTGACAAATCCTTATGATGAATTAATTACAGGACAACAATAGCGACAGTGTCTAATTGATTGTACAACAAATTAATAATTTGTATAGTGATGAATTAATAGCATACGACAACTTAAAAAGGTAGGTGTGATTCATATGGTCATATGACAACAACATTCAACGTACAATAGTTGAGGGACATTAAGTTCCTATGATGACTTATTCCTTGTATAGTATTTGAGTGATTTAAAAAAGAAATCAAACTAAAAGAGCATATGAATAGCACAAGTGTATGAATGGCACGATAATTCCAACAAGGTACCTTTGTAGTTTTTTTCTTGCATTTTTCAGACCTACAATAATCTAAAATTTTTGAAAGTTTTCGAACTCTGATTTTTTCTAGAGTTATAAGGTTTTCTAATTTTTGGAGTTATAGGGACATGGGTAAAATCACGAAGTTGGGTAACAGTTTTGTGAGAATTGAGTTTCCAAAATTCCTACTAGCATTCTTTCGACCCAACTAATAATTATTTTTGTCGAAGGCCACCTCTTTTCGGTCGAACCATTGGACGTCAAATCAAATGGTACTGGGACAATGGCCTCGAATGTCTTCTACCATGTTAGTCGGACGGTATTTTTTTTCAGTAAACATTTTCAGCGGAATGTTGTTTCGGTCGAAAGAGTCTTTCATCCAACACTCTTTGTCGGTCGAACGTTTTTCAACCGAAAGAACCTTTCGGCCGAACAAATGGTTTATATATTACCTGCACATCGTTGCTCTCATAGTTTTCCTGAATAGTTGATAGGTGATAGGTGTTAGGTGTTGGTGGACTTTGGTGTTGGCGGACATCGGTACTATGGGCAGACGTTGGTGTTGCGAGTAGGTGGTCTAGTTAATTTATAGTTTTGAATTGTTTTAAATTGTTAATGTTAGTATTAGTTTAGAAGGTTGACAGGGTCGTATTCGGCCTTGTCCATGTATAAGGACAGGCCCAAATTCGAGCCTTTACTTGTACATGGACATGGTTGTATTCGGGCCTGCGGGCGAGCGGTCCAGGTAATTTATAGTTTTGAATTGTTTTAAATTGTTAGTGTTAATATTAGTTTAGAAGGTTGACAGGTTTGTATTCAGCCCTGTACATGGACAGGGTCGTATTTGACCCTGCGGGCGGGCGGTCTAGGTAATTTATAGTTTTAAATTGTTTTAAATATTTTGTTTTAAATTGTTATACTGTTAGTTTTACTAGTTTAGAAGGTTGACAATGTCATATTCGACCATGTCCATGTACAATCTCTTGTTTACAAAATTAATACTAAAATTGGCATAAATAGATCCCATATACCTGAGCCGTCTATTTATGCTTTAAAACCAAAATAACCCCTTCACTGTAGTTATGAGAATGGCCTTGTCACTCACTATGATAGCAAAGTTACTGGATTAAAAGATATTTTACAGCATAATTACCATGTTTGATTTTTCATTTTTCTAGTTTATTTCTAAGGTCATCCCAAAGTGCTTGTGTTAGAGGATTTCATATACTATTATAAAATAATGAACATCCATTTAACTTGAATCAAACAAATGAAATTTGACATATGAGCCATTGATAGGAAGAAAATAAAATGTGTTACAACTGCAACAAATATCCAAGACTTTCCTAATATTAGCATTGTAGTTTTAATTTTTTTGTTTTAAATTGTTATAGTGTTTGTTTTACTAGTTTAGAAGGTTGACAGGGCCATATTTGGCCCTATCAATGTACAAGGACATGCTCGTATAGCTCTACGGTGAACGATATTCACATGATTAAATTGAGAACGACTCTCAAGGGCCCTAATGAATTCATAATAAGATTTAGAGGATGCAGTTCCCAACAATTGCTCAAAAGATACATAATATAACTATAGCTTAGTATGTGTTCAAGCAGTTTCTCTCCCTCCCCTGTAACACCAGTTTATGGATCCTTCATATAAACATAGTTGCATGCAATGAATACCTACTAAGTCAACTCAGGGATTATGGTTTACCAAATTGTGTTTTTTCTATGAAATGAATAGTTGTCATAGCACCGCATAAGAATGAATACAAAAATAGAGAGAATTTAAAACAATAAGGACAATTGTATTGCTAATTAAATGGCATCTATATCACTCATTAAATGATAGGCATAACCATATTAAACATTTAGACTAAAGAACAATATATCTATAAACTAAATAACATTCATACTAGACATTAATAGCAGTTGTATAGCACATTAATAACAACTATAGTATACATTGATAGAATTCGTACTTTTCCTATATAGCAAGCTGTAATATTCACTGAAAATGACAATTGTTCAATTATTGCAGAAAACCGACCTTCATCAATGTTAGCATATTCCCTGCATTTTTTTCTGGCTAAACCCTGAAAACTAGGCATATACACTATTATAAAATTGAAATAGAGCTTATGGGTACCATTATTCCCATCATATTCACACTTTTCTCACTTCCCTCTATAATTACAACACCTAAATGTAGCAAATTCCTATGATAAAAGAAACCAATATTCACTAATAAATGCAGCAGAGTTTCCATAACAAATCTACCACCTCTCTCTCTCTCTCATTAGTTGTGGTTCCTCTCTCATAGATGTAGAAGTTTTTGTCCTAAATATTGTCATTTCTGATTTCGCAAATCTGCACAAGCAGATTCACCAAATAATGGTAGGCAAGCCAACCCCAATCATGGTTGGAAAGTCGAAGCCCCTCTGTTCGGACTGTGCTTTTCCAGTCTCAGGGGGTCCCTTAGAGGGTGTATGTTGCCATCAAAACAATGAATCTACAAAGAACTCCAAGATGATTAGCACATGAAGTCTCACTCTTGAGTTGTCCATAAACAGTGAAGAGTGAGGATAAAATTTAACAAAGACTAAGAGTGTGGTTGAGATCAGATCAGTTAGAAAATTGTAATAGCCATCAAAACAATGAATCTACAAAGAACTCCAAGATGATTAGCACATGAAGTCTCACTCTTGAGTTGTCCATACACAGTCAAGAGTGAGGATAAAATTTAACAAAGACTAAGAGTGTGGTTGAGATCAGATCAATTAGAAAATTGTAACAGAAAATTAATGAAGATGAACGAATTGAATGTGCACCTTAGGTGAAGATAATTCAAAATAAAAGCACTTAACTAGCCACAACACTACAATACAATTTAATCAATAAGCATCCAATGGATTCAAAGAGCTAGAACAAAGCAGATTCAGATCAAAACATGTTACCCAAGAGATTGATTGCATCATAATGAGTACCAAGTTACAACCTACCATAGATCTCCTTCCACACAGTCATGGTAGTGGTATGGGGTTTAGAAGGTGAATGAGTGAAGATTTGTTCGTTGCTACAAACTGCTAAGAGAATGACACTATCTAACAGTCTCAACCCCTGTCAAAACTGTATATCTAAAAGCCATCTCTAAAGGAATCAATTCGCCCTTACCACTAGCGTATGAAAGCAAGAAAAATATGTCAAATTTTGTCATCCTCTACATGGCTTTATTATTTAGAAGGATTTTTCCTGTTGTTATGATTGTTACTGCTCAAACTCTCCCTGCTTTGCACCTGTTAGAAATAATTCATCAACATATAACAACAGAATCACAAGTGCTTCGTTCACAACTTTGTAGTATAGGTTTAGATAAGGTTGACAGGGCCGAATATGGACTTGTCCATGTACAGGGACAGGCCCGAATTCGGGCCTGTCCTTGTACATGGACAGGGTTGTATTCGGCCCTGTCAACCTTTAGAGGAGGTTGACAGGGTTGAATACGACCTTGTCCATTATAGAGACAGGCTCGAATTTGGGCTTGTCCATGTACATAGACAGGGTCATATTCGACCCTATCAACCTTATGAGAAGGAGGTTGACAGGGTCGAATACGACCTTGTTCATGTATAGGGACATGCCTGAATTTGGGCCTATACCTATACATGGACAGGGTTGTATTCGGCCCTGTCAACTCCTTTCTAAGTTTGTGGGTTCATTGCCAATGTTGAATACAAAATTCTCAAATCCATTTAGGCTTAGCAATTAATTAATGTAGCAAACAGTCCTTGTTCAATTGAATACTTATATATTCAATTTGGAAATCCTAGGTTAGTTATGAATTATAATGGCCTCTTTAAGCATAATTGTACATTAAATTTATTTCTAACTGTATAAATTCAACATTAAATTTATTTCTAACTGTATCATTTCAACATTAAATTTATTTCTGGGTAATTAGTTTAATTTGTTTTGCGTTTTTTTTTAGTTTTAATTTGTTTTACAGTTTTAGAAGGTTGACAGGGCTAGATATGGCCCTATCCATGTACAAGGATAGGCCCAAATTTGGGTCTGTGATGTACATGGACAGGGTCGTATTCATCCCTATCAACCTTAGGATAAGGGTGATAGGGTCGAATATGGCCTTGTCCATGTACAGGGACATGCCCAAATTTGGGCCTATCCTTGTACATGGACAGGGTTGTATTTGTCCCTGACAACCTTAGGAGAAGGTTGGCAGGGCCGAATATAGCCCTTTCCATATACAAGGATGGGCTCGAATCCGGGCCTGTCCCTATACATGGACAGGGTCGTATTCGGCCCTATTAACCTCTTCCTAAGGTTGAATTCAAATACAACCCTGTCCATGTACAAACATTGCGTGTTCAATTGAATACTTATACATTCAGTTTGAAAATCCTAAAGTTAGTTATGAATTATAATGAACTCTTTGATGCAGAAAATTTATATTTCAGATTGTATTTGTGCATTTAAATTTGAATTCCATACTTTACTTTTGCTTAAAATTCATTCTTTCTTTGCAAATCTGAATGTAACTTACTTCACACAACACCTAAATTCAAATATAAAAACTTTGATTAGTGTGGGTTTTTGGTTTTTTGGTTTATTTTGTTTCTTGGTTAAGTACCAAGTTGAGATAATGTGTGATTGTTTTCTCTCTCGGGATGGTCCACAAGACCTAGGAATAGTTAAGAAGAGCATGATCACATTATCGATCTTCCTTGTATGTTGGGATGATAAAAGCTTATAAGTAAATATCATGTGGACATTTTGCCATTAAAGAAGAACTTAATTGTTGACTTTGTCTTGAAATCACCCTTGCTTGACTTACACCCCCCTTAATTGTTGTGTGGGATTTTGGTTTTGTTCTTTGCTTTTACCTAAAGAAAGTTAGCCTCCTTGACTTTGGAAGAATTTAATTGTTGACTTTGTCTTGAAACCACCATTGCTTGAGTTACGCCCCCCTTAATTGTTGTGTGGGTTTTTGGTTTTGTTCTTTGCTTTTTCCTAAAGAAAGTTAGTTGCCTTGACTTTGGATCCCCTCTCTTGACTTGTTTTTTTCTTGTTGAATTTTATGATTTAACAATTAATATTTTATGTTATAAAACATTATTTGTTTAAATTATTTAATTATTTAATTGAGTGGCTGCGACCCCTCTAGGATAGTTCTTCTTGGTCTTTTCCATCTTGCCGCAGATTTCTTCTTAGTTACTGTTTGGGGATTCGGGTTCTCCTTGCTGGTGTCTCCCCCCTCATCTCCTTTCTAATGCCACCCTATGTATGTTGTCGTTATCTTCTATTGTTGGTGCCACCTGTCTATGTTGTTGGTTAATCTATTGATATTTTACCCTAAAAATTCTTTTTTGCAATTTGTTCCAGGTGTCATGATGAGATCTGCCCCGAGGGTTTGATCAATGATCCCTTGAAGATTTTTCTGAGCATATATTTAAGAGGATAGCAACAACATATCATATAATATTGTTTCTTGTTTTAGTTTTAAGTAAATGTTTTGTCAGTGATTGTTTTTAAGTAACTAATGTTTAGAAATCAATTTTTTTTTTTAGTTAGCTATTTTTTTTGCCCTTAAATTTTAATATGTTACACATTTTTTTTATATTTAAATATTTTCATGTTTATTATATATAACATCTTAGTAAAAAATATAGTTGTTCTAGTTTTTTCAATATATGTCTGCGATGCTTTGAAGTTGTTATAAATGCTTAAATGCTTGTGTTATAAATTTAATATTTTCATTTAATGTTTCTATAACTTATGAACTTTCATATTCATGAATTTTCAAAGGATAAATATTGAAGCGAGATGTCAAGACATGAGTCTCCAAACATTTCTCGCAAACACTCTAGGCTATCCCATGAAGGAAGAAGATGAACCCCTTTTTCGACTGAGACTTCGAATGACCAACGACAACCTAGTCAGAGGAGGAGATTATCAAATGAATCTGTGAATAGATCATCTCGAGAATGTGCTCAAAATAGTGTTATGGATGCAACCTTCTTAGATAGGTTGCACATTAATAATCCAACACTGGAGAATGTAGGGAATACATCACGACAATAAAATATGTTTGGTATTTTTCTTTGATTTTGTATTTTCGTGTATTTATGTTTATGTTTTATATTTATGTGTGTGTGTGTGTTTTATATATGTTTTTTTTCAAATTTTCTTATGTTAAATTATGTTGGTGAATGTTGTAATTACTTTGAAATGTGTATGTGTAGACAATGAGTTTAATGCAAGGGAAGATAATGAAAGAGAGAGTGGGTATCATGAAGATTCTAATGTTGGTAAAAAGGGTGAAGGTGAATTTATGAGGCGTTATCAAGAAACAAAATATTACACGCCTACGTCCACCTATCCTTTGGATGTTGGTGATGAGCTTCCCTGGGAAGGAATTACTGAAGCAATGACCCTCGAGTGATGCTCATGTGTTAAAAACAGGTTGGAAAAATGATTTGAGGAGCTTGGATCTCCCTCGAGAGAGTAAACAAAGCTTGGAGATTGGTTTGCATTCATTGCAAAACTTTATGGATGCATATCAAAAGATGGGGCCAATGACTGACAGTTTTATCAATTTGATGAGGAGATGAAAGTCGGAGGTGATGGGCCCTGATAAATGAGACGTAGTAAAAAATAAAGTTTCAAAAGAAAATGCAATTTCTATGTTCAATTTCAAAGATGAGACAAAGTGAAAGATGTTGAAGGTGCAATATTTTAAGCACCCCAACATAGCAGAACATTTTTATAATAGATTTTTGGCAGCATATGAAAAGTAGTTGTGGAATGATGAGGTTCCACATTATTTTGCTAGACACTTGTATGCAACTTTTTTCATGGATATGCACTCTGATTATACTAGCATATTGTCCAATTATTATGGGGTTGGTAAAGGACGAACATATGATTGGAAATGGGCATATCAAAATGCAACATTACAGAGGCCTCCACGACCTTTAGTATCTCATCCAATAAGGGCATGTGTCTCACATTCAAAGTTGTAAGTTTTATCAAAGGTTGGAAAAAAGGCTAAGAATGCAATCGGGAAACATATGGAATCATTTTTTTATGGTGTTGATGTTGGTTTGAACCGTCAGAGAGCGAAAGCCAATTTTCGAGTCATTTTTGTTTATAAAACAGATGAGGAGTTAGATACCATGTCAGTAGAAGATCTTAAGGAGTATAAAAAAAATTGTAATGGTTAGAAGGAGGTCATTCAGAATGATAAACCGAACATCGGATTGGTATGTGTTATAGTTAGTAATTTTTTTATGCATTTGAGGATAGTTTACTTCTAGTTCTAGATCTAGATACATATTATTGTATCTATAGAAATAATTGAATTGTTATTATTATTAATTGCAATTTGGACATATGTTAAATGAATCTCCAGTAAATATGGGACTTTATTCCACAAACTTAAATTTGGATGGATTGAATCATGTATATGTTTTCTAATATCCACATATAAGCACTTTAGTTGTCCAATCTCCAATATTTTGAATAAGATCAACAACATGAAATGTAAGTTTTTGTATAAATGTGAACACATTGAATCCTAGATTTAGTTCTTAGTTGTGTTGTTCACAGATCCCTATTCCATCTCCTACTACTTGAGTAGGCTTGTCCCAATTCTCATTGGGAGAGTTTGAAGAGGGTGAGAGTTCATAGGTATCATTGCATATTGAAAACAAATTTAGTTATATATGAAAATTACAATGTCATTTGAATTATTAATTTAAAAGAAGAATGTCTTAAACAATATATAATTTATTGAATCTTAGGGTATGGTAGGTATGATTTATTGATATTTAGGTTGGCACATCACATGTATTACATGTTTCAAAATTTAAAACTGCAATTTAATGTGTTAAAATCATTTAAATTTAATTTTCAAATTTGAAATGTGTTATATAGAGAAATGTGGAGAAAAGAGTGTCTGAGAGTGTGCTTGAACAAAATGTGGAGAAAAGAGTGTGGAAGATTGCGATTGAGGATGATGCATCCATATTTGGGAATGATGTGTCTATTCATGATGATTCTTAAATGTATATTCATTGCACATTAATGAGTTTTAATTTGCTTTTATGGTAGGCCTTTTATATAAAAGTATTCAAGCTTATTTTTGTTGAATATGCTTATATTGTTTACTTTTTTCAAATTTTTGTTTTTTCAACTTTTTAGTTTAGTCTTTCCTATTCATAGGGTTACTCAACTAGTGTCTATATAACTTTTCAACGCTTTGATCAATTATTTTGAAATATATAGAACCCCTATATAAGATTATCATTGTCTAAAATGGTACATTCAATCTTATTTATGTTTAGATCATTATGAAGACCTAATTTTGAACTTGAACATTTGATTATTTGAGAACAAACTCTATCCCACATCAGAAAAGGGGAAGTTTTTAAATTTTCTTCGATTGTATTCATTGTCTTCTTGTCCAAAAATGGCGTAGTGTGGACATTTATGTTTTATGCATACAACGAAGTGAATTACTTCTTGTCAGGGTATTATCAAACTCTTAATTAATTTCTTCCTAACCACAAAAACCAGCATTCAAGTAGATTCACAAATAAGCTATGTACGTGCATGATCTCACTTATGTTTAGATCATGACGAAGGCATATTTCAAAGAGCATTTGATTATATGTAATATGAATACATCCCAAATATGAAAGATTTAGATGGTTTTTGAAGAATGACTTAATATATGTGCATATTTGTGTTTTCTTCATGTACATGAAAGATTATATGAGAACATTTATTCCACCGCAGAAATAATATCTTTACAATGTTTTTATTGACGTTTCCATCGCTTTTTCCATGTGTCGTGTCAAACGATCTTTTATATTGCTAGATGAAACAACTGTTGTTTGTATCACTCTACGTGGAACACTGGCATCTTTTTTTTGAGATTTTCCAAAATCTTTTAATACACTAGTTATATTGTCAAAGACATTGTGTTTCACCTTTGTATCTTTTGTCGACTTTTGAATACCCAATAATTATGTAGCTTCTTTTAAATTTCTTGACTTTATTAAACAGAGTAAACATTGATACTGATTTATCTTTAAAAAAAGTATTATAAATATTCTTAGTTCGATATCTTATATAATGCTTAGCTTCTTTCTTCTCAAATTTGTCAGTATCAACATTTTCTAATATTTCATCATCAATGTTGATAGATTCTCCACATATTTCATTTTAAAGTTTATATTAAAAAATAAAATAAAAAACATAAATTCACTAAACTCTATACAAGTGTTTATCTTGTATTATCTAATTTTATGTACATACCTATAGGTGATTCGACTTCTGCTTCAATTTCGGTTTCAACATCTTCATCGACATTATGAGACAAATCTATTTATGTTTTCTGAAAAACATCAAATCAGAATTATAATCAATTATATTAAACAATATTTTAAATTTGAATTCTATACTTTTAATATAGACAATATGTGCATGCATACCTAGTTGGACTTTTTGTTGAAAATCTCTATTTACATCATCAACGTTTATTTTTTCAATGTTTGCACGTTTTCGTTTATTTCTCCAATAATGTAATTTTCTTTGTTAGTTATGGTGAGTTTTGTCTCAAGTGCATTCAAATTTTCTCTTGCGCAAACTTTTGTTTCCCATGAGTATAGTTATCTATAAAAAAAAAATTTAAATCAACATTTCAGAATAGTCTCAGAAAAACTTTATTGTCACAAAAATTATTAAAAAACAATATCAATAATTTTATATTCAACAAAGACTTCACCTTGAAAAAATGTTCAACATTTAGCTTTCAATACATAAATTGTTATTCCAATAAAAACTTGAACTTCAAAAAAATAAACATTTTTTTTGCATTCAAAACATCAACTACCTTATTCAAAAAAACAAAAAAGATGATTCGAAACTTTGTTTAGGTGCTCTAGAAAACCATGAAACAAGCGAGTGAATTGTGTTAAATGTGTTCAACTGAAAGCATATTTATAAGACATGGAGCGAAGTGAAATGATACGACGTGTCTCTTCATTGTTTCTGGCCGAAGGAATTCTCTCACCCACCTTTCGGCCAAAAAAAGGTTGTTTCGGCCGAAAAGCTAGGAAACCGTTTATTTTTAATGGAAACCGTTTATTTTTAACGTATTTCGTTAGAATTACATGTTTCGGCCAAAATATTATTTTGGCCGAAAACAAGCGAATGTAATTGTTTGCAAGAACCTAAGAATTCCCTCTAGCTTACCTGAACTTTGGAGGTTGCACACTCCTGCAAATACTCAGAATTTAGTTTCAAAATTGATACTAGCATTTGAAAAATTGAATTGAATCTCAATGGATATAATTTGTTTTTCATTATTTTATCTAATTTTATTTAATTTTTTAAAAAAATCACTGCATAATATTTTCAGCTGACATTATGATTCATTGAAATGAAATATTTGTATCTCAAAAAATACATAGTGAAAAATTTAGAAAAAATTATATTCAGAATCCTTAAACTGTTCTTTTGAAAAGGGTATTTTTTAATTTTACTTTTAAGTAAAAATTAAAATAGATACACTATGGGGGAAAACATGTGTTTAAAATCTGCAATTGTTTCAGCTTCGTCAACTTCAAAAAATTCTAAAAAAATATAATATGCATACGTTAGATTCAAAATTATAGTCATAATAAAATAGATTCGTTGTAGGTTGTTGCAGTATATTTCGTTTGTTACAAACAAAATTTTAATAATAGATACATTATTGGGAGAAAAATTAGTTCATTATCATTCCTTTCATGTTTAAGAAACATACTGTTAAATAATTGTCAAATTGACATATCAAATCTCAATAAATAAAAAAATGAAAAATAGTCGGTGGAAAGCTAACAAAATTATTCACAAGTTTTGTTTTTACTATAAAGTGAAATTCTAAATAAAAAAAATACTTTTGTATACTGTAAGTTGAAGAACTTGTGAAAATATAGTTTTTTTTTCCTCATAAAATAAGAAAAATAGACACCCATCTTCATGATTTTACCCTAGATGACTTAAAATAAGAAGAGAAGTAGACCAATACAATTGGGTATGCAAAATTATAAAACAGGGGGGATAAAAATGGAAATTTAAGTGATACATGGAATGGGACTTCATGGAACAATTTATGGAAAGTAAAAAGATGAGGGGATTTGGTTCTGTTTATAATAGAAAGCGACAAATTTTTTTTAACTCTTTGAGAAAAATATTAGTAATCTATATAAACTATCATGGATGTGTGTTGAGGGAAAAACCCAAGTGTAACACTGAGCATCCACGACGTGTATGTTGGAGCTATCTTGAAATGGAATGGATGGAGAAAAGGAAATAAAGAAGGATTGGGATGGAATGACTGATTTTTGTAAGTGAGGACTTCTCGTTTAGTGAGCATATGGGTAACAAAGCGAATATTTTCGACACATAGAGAAGGTAACTTAGTTCACCTACAACACTGTTGTCCACCCAAAAAAAAGTCAATCAGTTAGTCAAATACAAAAATAACCTTTAAAATCATTGTCCATTTCTCCATTAAATCTGACCATCAAATCATAAGGTGAAAAGGAAAGAAAGCGAAAAAAAAACTGAAATCAAAAGAAAAATGAGGAAAGAAACAAAATTAAATTGAAACAAACCAAAACCTAATCTAATTTTTTTTTTTCTTATTTATTTACATGTTTATATATTTTTTATTTATATACAAAGGAAAAAAAGATTATTAACGTGGACTCAAGTATGATGAAATTTATCATAAAGGAATGCATCATCCATTTTGCATGTGGGGCTCACGACTGGGAATTTTTTACAGAAGGAAATCTCACTGACATGCCAACCAATAGATGCACGAGGCGATGAAAAATGACCTATAAAAACCCAAAAGTAATGACCACTATCCTCCAAGATGTGTCAAGCAACATAATGACTTTTGCATTTAATACTGAAAGTATTGATTGAATCAAGGACATTAGGTTTAGGGTTCAGGGTTTTTTTATCAAAGATATGATCAATTCACTCATCAAACATACTAATGTTATCTTTATGAATCTTCCTAATAGTAATAGGGACATCATAATGTAAAGAATATTCATATAAGAGGTTCGAAAACATAAAAAATACCCTTGAATTCATCATCCTCATTGAAGTTAAAGGTGCACATATTAAGATGGATATCAATGTCGAGATGACTAGATTCTTATAATTGGAACAATGGGTTTGGGTAAGCATTATGTATTTCAATACCTTGATTAAAAAACCCATCTAGTGTATCAAAAGAGTCTGCATCAGTTTGACTTGACCATTCATCAGTTATATCATCATAACATGCTTTATCATAAAGGGGACTATAAAGGTCAACATTGTATTCCTTTGCATAATCAACATCTTCTTTTCATGCACATGAATGAAAGACTTGAGGAAAAATATGATCTTGCGGTGGGATTAGTTCATTAAGTTCAAGAATGATATAATTTGGGATGGATGAAATGGTTTGATTGGTCAAATCATCATCAAAACAAAGAGTTGGGGTTTTTGTATCATGTTCATTATCAAAGCATTGGTGTTTGACTTTGATTTATTTATTGACACATTCATTTGGCCAAACAATATTTTCAACTTAACATGTATTAACAAAATTTCTTCTACCATGTCTTTAAAACAAAAATCACATGAAAATACATCATCCCCTAAATTCTCTTTCTTACTTTATTTGGAATGATCATGAAGAAGAGGGATATCAAGAAAAATTTCATGTAATTCAATATTGTTTTCCTCATGAGATTCGTCCTCTAAGTGTTTCATTAGATAAAACATGATCTTGGTCATAATGATTTTTGAAAAGAATATCATCAAAAGGAAAGGCATAAAATAAAGTTTCATGATGAGGGATGTCATGAGCAGATTCAAAAGAGAAAGACTCATTACAAACCCCTAAATCTCTTGATAAAATATCGTGAGATGTGATATTATCTTCTTGACCATTCAGGAAGAGGTAAGAGTTTGCCTGGTAAGCCTGCTTGGTTTCTATGAAAAATCTACAAGTGGATTGTGCATGAGGACCATCACAAAAATCACATTGAGGAGGGTTAGATGGAGAAGGGAAGTCAGAAATGAATTTTGTAAAAATTGCTTCTCCCACCAAATTAGGATTTGGTGATATATACCTATACCAATATCCTTCTTGACCATGGAGAGTAAGAGGAAAAATATCAAAAGAAGTGTAATCATCTTGAACCCCAACAGAGTGACAAAACTAAATAAAATTGTTGGCATGATCGAAAGAAGACTCCCATGGGTAACCTTCAAAAAGAGGACACCTAACCATGGAAAGATTGGTAATCGAATCTAAAATTGACTTATGCATGATGCACTATTGGTTGAAAGAAAGTTGAAGATTAAATCAAAACTGGAGAAAAACCATAGAATGGTCCTCCCCAGTATGGTTGCCAAACATATGTTAATGTTGAGGAGACTAAGGAGTTCCCAACACCAACATATCAACCTCTTGGTCGGCTAAATCAAGAAGAGGCGAGAATGGTCACCCTATTTTATAGTCTAAAATAAAACACTAGACCCTAACTAAAGAGTAAGAGCCTAAGCATAATGATTGTTTATGATTTTTTAAATATTTGATTTTTATTTATTATTTTAATACTTTGTATTTCTATGTGAATGAAATGCAAATTAAATGAAGAACAAAACTTATAAAGAAATTTAAACTAACCTAACCCTAAGTTACAAAAACTTTGAAACCTTTATTGCATGTTTTTGGATTTATTATTTTTTACTATTTGCAATATTTGGTTTTTGTAATTTTTGTTTATGCAAGTCAAATGTAAAATTAAACGTAGTTAGTGTGAATAAGATAAAATACAAATTTTAAAAGAAATTTTAGATAAACTAAATTAAGGGTTGAGTATTACAAAACCCTAAAATTATTTGTAATCAACCTTTTATTTCATTTTAAAATATATTATCAATAAATAATTTGCTGAAATAAAAGTTAAACTTATAAATTGAAAGAAAAAATAAAAGATGAAGATTATATACAAATGAATATTGTTTTGTATTTTTTTTATTTTGTATGAAATATAATTGTTAGTGAACAATTAAAATAAAATCATTTAGAAACAAAATTGTTGTAAATAAAAATATAACTAATGTGTTAATATTTACAAAACCAAAAAAAGTTAAACATGTTATAAAGAGTATTTTCTTGTTTAATGTTGAATTTAGGGAAATGGATGCTATTTTTGTGA
>JZKD02S1675403.1:66453-79977 GCA_000966675.3 Picea glauca
ACATTCTTTACATTATCATACATATGAGCACCAACTCATAATGAGGCTACAACCTCAGTTTTGCAAGATGCTACTTGCTGAGAGCACCAACTCTCTTTTTTCTCTAGCACCAACTAGAAGGAAGCACCAACTCCTTGATTTCTCTAGCACCAACTAGAAGGAATCACTAACTCCCTGTGTTCAAGCACCCGCTTGAACCTTTGAGGACACTAGTCCTCCCTAGCACCTCCCAACCACCCCGAATTATAAATTCTTTGTTACTAAACCTTATTACAGCGATATAAAATTATTCAATGGCTTACCAGCCTTGTCATTGTTCTGTTACACAGCTCTTCCCTGTCTGCATCAGTGTCTTCTACCCACCTCTAGCACTTTCTGTTCTTCAGCCTTTTATTCTCTATGCGCCATATCCCTTCAATGCACCATTCCTCGACTGCGCATTTTTTCTCCTGCTCTCTGCATCCTTGTACACCCCTTAATTCTCCTACACAGCAAAAACACTTATCTCTTCTTTGTTTCAGATTCTTATAGTCTTTGTTGTCTTTGTGCATGAAATATTTGCAATGCCTCTGCATGCTCACTCCGTGCCAAACTCCTCCATAACTCGAGTGCTCTGTCTGATCATCATCGTGACTCTTCATCTTCTCTGGTCGTTTACGACTCATTCAGCATCATTGTATGTTATATTAAGATTCCTCAGCCTCTCTGAAAGTTTGAGACTCTTTGTCTTCTCTGTGACAGTCGAGCTCACCTTCTCTGTTCCAGTTACAGGCCTCAATCCTCATCCAGCTGTTAATCGCCTCCACGAACATCTTCATCCCTCTTGAATATTCTCAGAGACTCTTCACCTCCTCTGTCAATCACCCCGAAGTGTCTTCGAGTCCTCTGGACGAAACCATCAGTGGTTTCTGGCAGTTACATTGTGTCGTGCTACAGTAGCCCTCCGATCTTGTTCAAATTCACCTGCACCGTTGGATTGATTCCATGTGATCTTGCATTCATTTCGGCATTTTGGAATTCGGTTGCTCTAGCTCTTTCCTCCATCTCTCACTGATGTGACCAAGGGCTGTGACCACAACCTTATGCATAAGGCGCTTTCACGATTTCGCATTTCATGAATCTGGAGATGAGGCATATCGATTCTCCAATTTGTGATCCCCGAAACCTCGAAATGGCGTGGGATCAACGGTCCTGATCAACACTTGATCTGATGGATCAGATCATTTCGCGATTTCGACATTCTTGATGTTCAGTGTTCTTGTCACTACAAATTCTTGATCCACGAAACTCTAAAATGGGGTCGGATCAACGGTCCAGATCACATCTTGATCTGACGACTGCGATTAAGTCGCGATTCCGCATATCACGATTTCGGGATTCCTGTGGTTATTATTCTTTGACATCTCCAACTCTCGATCCGCGAAACTCCGACATGGACTGGGATCAACGGTCCATATCAAACCTTGATCTGACGGCTCAGATTAAGTCGCGATTCTGCATATCGCGATTTCAGGATTCTTGTGGTTATTATTCTTTGACATCTCCAACTCTCGATCCATGAAACTCCGAAATGGACTGGGATCAACGATCCAGATCAAACCTTGATCTGACGGCTCAGATTAAGTCGCGATTCTGCATATCGAGATTTTGGGATTCTTGTGGTTATTATTCTTTGACATCTCCAACTTTCGATCCGCGAAACTCTGAAAGGGAGTCGGATCAACGGTCCACATAACCCCCTGAGATGGACGGTTGATGGGATTTTGGTGTTTCGCATTTAGCGATTTCGGCAGGTTAGGGAACCCCGTTCCTTTGAATTTCCAGTCAGCGAACCGATGATATTTCGCCACATGTCCTATCCAAATATGGAGGGTCCTCCTGCTTTCGAGGTTTTGTAAGCCCGCTTCTCCTAGCACTTTAAAGAATGTGTAGGCTCTCCTCGATCCAACGGTGGTCAGACCCTGCACTCGGATCTAACGCCCGAGATGTATCCTCCATATCTGCGTTCTCCTCTTGTCTACATTGAGATCTGACAGCCATCGAGAATTTTGAATTGTTGATCCAACGATCACTGTTGCTACTCCTCCCCATTAACACTGTGTTGCTGATCATGCTCCTATACTCAAGCCATCATCGTTGTTGTACTTTCCATCAATGGAAAGCATACGTTGCCTGTAAACATGCCAACATCAACATCGATGTATGATTTCAAGGTAAAATATTCACCTTTTGGATACCATAGTCCATAGTCCAAAGTACCCTTCAGATATCTGAATATTCTATTGACTGCATGTACATGAGATTCCTTGGTGCAGATTGAAACCTTGCAACAATTAAAAATGCCTACATCACATCTGGCTTTGAAGTCGTTAGATACAACAAGATGCCAATCATATACATGTACAATTTTTTATTTGCTTCTATGGATTCATCATATTTGTTGAGCTTTCATCCTATGTTCATAGGGGTGCTAACTAGTTTTTCAGTCCTCCATTTTGAACTTCTTGAGCATCTTCTTAATGTACTTCATTTGAGATATAAATATACCTTTGTTTGATTGAGATATCTATAGTCCTAAGAAGAATGATATCTCTCCTAAAATTCACATATCGAATTCACTTTGCATTTCTTCAACAAATTGTGTGTTTGTCTTGTTAACATTACTTCCAAATATTATATCATCCACATAGAAAAAATATATTATCATGTCTTTGTCCTCATTTTTTATGTAATTTTTTTGTTTGCAACTCTTTTTAGAAATCCTTGTTGTTGTAAATGCTTGTACATTCTGTAGTACTAAGCTCTAGGGGCTTGCTTTAGGCCATAGAGGGATTTCTTGAGTTTACACACATACTCTCCATATTCTGATAACTAAAATCATTTAGGTTGTTCAATGCATAATTATTCCTCTAAATTTCCATTTAGGAATGTTGATTTAACATCCATTTCATATATTTTATAGTTCTTATAGCAAGCAAATGCAAAAAACATTCTAATTGCTTCCAATCTTGCTACAAGAGAAATAGTTTATTCAAAATAAACTCCTTCAATTTGAGCATATCCCTTGCATACCAATATTTTTTTGTTTCTCACTACCTATCCATTTTCATTTTGTTTATTCCTGAAAACCCATTTAGTGTCTATTACATTTTTATCCTTGGGTTTGGGAACAAGATCCCAGGTTTGGTTCTTTTCAATTTGGTCCAATTCATCATTCATGGCATTAATCCAATGTTTATCTTGGTTGACTTCTTCAAAGTTATGAGGCTCTATTGTGTATAATAAATAAAAGTTTACTTAATTATTTATTCTTCTCCTTGTTTGAGGTCTTGCACTTCTATCTCCAAGAATTTGGATTTCAGGATGATTCTTGTGTACATACCTTGAAAGAGTTTGTGTGTCATGTTTTTTTGTTTCATCTTCCTCTTTTATTTGTTAATCCTTATTTTCTTGTTGTTCTTATTCTTGATGTTCTTATTCTTGATGTTCTTCTTCTTTTTGTTCTTCTTGTTGCTTTTATTCCTATAATTCTTCTTTTTCTTCAAGTGTTCCTCTTCGTGTTGTCGTTCTTGCATAAATTTATCTTCTTCTCTGCATTTTGCTTCTTTTGAAATCTGCTGCGTAAAATGTGACTTTCCATCATATACTTTCACATTTGTACGCATTACTATATTTTCCAACCTTATATTGTAGAATCTATAGGATTTACTATCATACGAGTAACCCAAAAATATTCCTTCATATGTTTTGGAATCACATTTACCCAAATTCTCTTCACTTCTATTTATGTAACATTTACTCCCAAATACTTTGAGATAGTTAATTGTTGCAGGTCCTCATTTCCACAATTCATATGTTGTTTTATCATGGTTTATTCTAAGCAAACATCTATTTAGAATATTAACGACAATATGTATTGCTTCTCTCCAAAACATATATGATAGTTTGGAGTCATTTAACATAGTTCTTGCCATTTCTTGCACGATCCTGTTTTTTCTTTCTCCCACACCATTCTGTTGTGGTTTCCTAGCTTTTGAAAATTTTCTTATGATTCAATGCATCTCATGAAATTTTTCAAATTTATTTGAGGTAAACTCACCTCCATTATTTGATCGTAAGAACTTGATTTTAAGGTTGGTTTCATTTTCTACTACTTCTTTAACCACCTTAAATTTATCAATTGCTTTTGATTTATTCTTTAGACATGAAACCCATGTCATTCTAGTGTATTCATCTATAAGTAGCATAAATTAGTGCTCACCTTGCAAGCTTTTGGTTCTGGTTGGTCCACAAATATTAGTATGAATTAGTTGCAAAGGCTTTGAGGTTGAATGCTCCTTTTTTTTAAGGTGACTTCGGTCTATTTTCCATGTTGGAAATGTTTGCAAATAGGATCTGAGGATTTTACAATTAAGGGCAGATCCCTTATAGCCTGCTTATTTCCAATTTTTATCATATTGTCAAAATTTAAGTCTCCCATTATCTTGTGCCAAAGCCAACGTTGATCTATTTGTCCCATGCAATTCTTCTCTCATTTTACTTCATCTAAAATGTATATGTTATTAGGAGTCCTGAGATCTATAGCAACTGATCTACTAGATTTTTCACTTCTTATTTCACACTTTTGAGAGTAAAAAATAAGATTTTTTCCTTGATCACATATTTGACTAACACTGAGAGTATTGTTTTTCATATCTTCAATCAACAATACATCTTCTGCTTTGGCTTTCTTACTTCCAAGACTGACTA
This sequence comes from Picea glauca, assembly GCA_000966675.3. Classification (NCBI taxonomy): domain Eukaryota; kingdom Viridiplantae; phylum Streptophyta; class Pinopsida; order Pinales; family Pinaceae; genus Picea; species Picea glauca. The sequence goes on from JZKD02S1675403.1 coordinate 71,203, forward strand.
TTCCTTTTCCAATTATTTTGGCAGAATTATCATTTCCAAACATGTTGTTGCCTCCTTTTGTCTTCTTAATATTTAAAAACATGTTTTGATCTCATTTCATGCTTGGAACATCCACTATCAATATACCATTGACTTGTGTTGCTTTGAACATGTAAAGCTATATTGTTTTCTTCCCCTTTTTGTTGATCCGGTTTTTATTCCATACTCTTGTGTTTTCTTCCTCATGTTTAGTAAAAGATTTATCTTTCATGTTCTGTCTTGTGGACTCTAATATGCTTCTACCCTCATGTGCTTTGTGGAAAAATCGTTACATTTGTGACATTCAATATTGGATTGACAAGTCAAACAAAATGATTATAATTTATGTCTACAAGCTCTTGAGCTATTTTGTTGTTTACAAAATCATTCATGGTAGTCGTGTGTATATCTCTACTTCTCATATATTTGTATCTTGTATTGGCCTTGCAGTTAATGGATTTTTTCCCAAAATTATGACAAGGAAAATAGTAACGAAGAAACTGATTTTGATACCTTGTTGTAGGAGGTATTCTTGGTCGAGCATTTTTGTCGGTGAACCTTTGATATATATATTTTTTTTCAAATAATAATCCTTGGCAATGTTGTAAGTACTTCTTGTGGTGGTAGGTCTTATGGGTGGAGCACCCTTTTCAAATTCAACTATATTGTGAAGAGTAGTTATCTTCTACTGCTCTTCCCTTTTCTATTTGTTATGTGCTTCATTTTTTGTAATGTTTCCACTGTGATTGGAACTACTATGCACATTTGCATAGGTTTGAGTCTTCTCCCCTACTTTTGGTATCTCAGAATTAAAAAAAAAATAAAATGATTGTTGTTATAGCCAAGACCAATTCTATCAAATGGTAACCTTTGAACATTAATAATTTCTTCTAGAGTTGTTGAACTCTATTCAAACTTTACATTTGCTTCCAGTTGTGCGACTGTCTTATCTAATTTTTTTCTTAGGCAAACAATTTCATGTTCTATTTTATGGAAGATATCCTCCATTTATTTGAGTTTATTTTCCAATATTTATTCAATTCTTTTTTCTTCCTCTAATTGTGTTTTTAGATCGATAGTATTAGTTTCACCATTTCGTTCATGATGTTCTCCTTTTGGTTTTCTTAATTGTTCCTCGAGAGACTCATTTTTCTTTCTGAGTTTTTTCAGTTCACTTAGAGCACATATTAGTTCACCTTCAAGATTAACCTCTCCTTCCTCATCAGGGTCTTCATGTTTTGAGGTTTCATCATTAGATAATTCATTTATGGCCATGAATAAAACATCTTTTGTGTTTTTATCTTCTTCATCAGAGGAGCTTCTTGCATCATTGGCATACCAATTTTTATTTTTCCCATAATTATTCCTTTTCTCTTCATTTATGTCACTTATATAGTGATATTTGGTTTTCTTAAATTTAGAGTCCCTTTTGTGAGGACACTTGGTAGCAAGATGCCATATTCTACCACAATCAAAGCACTTGAAGGGGAGATTACCTTTGTATTTTCCAGTTCCTGTCTTGAGCCTCTTGACAAAGTTTTCTTCCTCTACATCTCATTCTTCTTCAGAGGAGTCATATGTTTGGTATCCTTTTGAGATTGTTCGTTTTGATGCTTTGAATGCTTCCTCGTGCTTGGATGGATTTTCCTGCATAGTTATCATTTCATAGGCTATTATGATTCCATGTAATTCATCTATTGTTGGACTATCTAAATCCTTCACTTCTTCAATGATAGATATCTTGGGGTCAAATATGGATGTAAGTGTCCTAAAAACCTTTTGTACAACAAATTTTTTATCTATGGTTTCACCAAGTCCTTTAATAGTGTTAACAATATCATCCACACAAAGAAGGTAGGTTGCTATATCTTCATCTTCTCTCATCTTGAGATTTTCAAATCGTCCCCTATGAGTTTGTAGTTTTTACTTCTTGACTTTATCATTCCCTTCATATGTATTTTGACGCTTATCCCAAATTTGCTTTGCTAATCCACAATGCATGACTTTAGTAAAGTATGATCTTGCTAATCCTTTCAGAATATTATTCATGGATTTGCAGTTATTTTCACTGAGATTTTGAGCACTTATATCATAGAGTTTACTTGCAGGGGTGGTGTAGCCATCTTTGACTATATTCCAGATACCATATCCCAGTGATTGCATATGTACTCTCATTTTGTTGCTCCTGAATCCATAATATGATCCATCAAAGAATGGAGAATTATTTTTGAAAGTTACTTCTTGGTTGTCCATGTGTTCCATAGGGATCTACCTTCCAGTAGTTAGACTATTTCTGAACGAACCTGATTTGATACCGATTGTTGGAATATTTATCAATACTAAGAGGAGGGGGTGAGTCAATGTTGCACAATTTTAACAATATTGAAAATCCTTTTAACTTTCATTAATAATCCCAAAGATTATAATTAACAATGCAGAGAATTAACCATGTCAACATAGTCATAGTACACAGATGTTTTACATGGAAACCCAAATGGGAGAAAACCAAAAAATAATTCTTTTAATAAAATATTGTAGGAACCAACCTACAGTTACAAAGCTTACAGGCACCATCCTACAAGAGACACCAATCTCCTCTTTCTGAGCACCAACTCAAAAATAATATTTACATGCACCAACATATCAAAGACGCCAATCCTCTTAGATGAGCACCAACTCAACAATGCTTGTAGGCACCAACCTACCACAACAATGTTTGCAGGCGCCAACCTGTAGAATACACTAATGTCCTTCCTTTCTCCACGTTGCCAGCCTAAGAATACTTATATTCCTTGATTTTCTTTATAAAGTGTTACATGTCAAATTTCCACGCTTTCATAATGTGTCACAAGTGGCGCAAACATCACGTTACAAGTGTCGCATGTGGCACAAATGTCACATCCTAAGTGTCACAAGTGTCATAAGTGTCACACCAAAATTGTCGCAAGTGTCATAAGTGTTGTAACATGCCTCATAAACCTTTTGTAAGTGTCACAACTCAATTGACACCATGAAAACACTTTTCACAAACCCTAAATCATGTTGGAAGGAAAATCCCCATCATTTGGTAGTTGAAACATACTTTTTCACCTGGGATTTTGACCATTTTTGGGAATTTAAGAAGATTGATGCCCCCCTTCCCATGCTTAGGGAGTGTCGATGCTCCCTATACCATGTTAAGGGGGTGTCATGGCACTCTGTCTTCAGCATTAATGGGGAGCCATTACTAGTTGGAGGAAATCATTGTGAATCCCACCTTCTTTTAAGGGACAACTCTGAAAGGTTGGGGTTTGTTTGGCTCGAGTCCTACTCCATGGATCTATATAAGAAAATAATAATAACCTATGGATCCATATCCTCAAACTATTCCAAAAATACTCAAGGTGGTTGAGCCTCTCAAAGCCTATAAATTGGAAGGATTTCCATGGTGAAAAGGAGGGAAGAAATAAGTGAAGTATAATCATTTTGATCTTAATTCAATCGTGCAAGGGTTGGATGAGGAGAGATTAAAGAGGATGTTGTAGCATCAATCGTGGTATGTAAGTATCTTCTTATTGTTTCTCATTCAATATATACTTGGCCTATTTCCTTCAATTTTATGGGTAAAATCATGAACATGGGTGTCTATTTTGCTTGTTTTATGAGAATAAAACTATATTTTCACAAGTTCTTCAACTTCCGGTATACAAAAGTATTTTTTTTATTTATAATTTCACTTTACAGTAAAAACAAAACTTGTGAATTATTTTGTTAGCTTTCCACTAACTATTTTTCAATTTTTTTTTATTGAGATTTGATATGTCAATTTGACAATTGTTTAACAGTATGTTCCTTAAACATGAAAGGAATGATAATGAGTTATTTTCCCCCCCAACAATGTATCTATTATTAAAAAAATTATTTTTGACAAACAAAATATACTGCAACAATCTGCAGAGACTCTATTTTATTATGACTATAATTTTTAATCTAATGGATGAATATTATAATTTCTAGAATTTTTTTGAGTTGACCAAGCTGAAAACATTGCATATTTTAAACACATGTTTTCCCCCACCTCGTATCTATCTTAATTTTAATTTTTTACTTAAAAGTAAAATATAAAAATATTGTTTTGAAAAGAACAGTTTAAGGATTTTGAATATAATTTTTTCTAAATTTTTCACTGTGTATTTTTAGAGATACAAATATTTCATTTCACTGAATCATAATGTCAGCTAAAAATATTATGTAGTGATTTTTTTAAAAAATTAAATAAAATTAGATAAAATAATGAAAATAAAAACAAATTATATCCGTTGAAAGTCGATTCAATTTTTCAAATGCTGGTATCAATTTCGAAACTAAATTCTGAGTATTTGCAAAAGTCCACAACCTCCAAAGTTCAGGTAAGCTATAGGGAATTCTTAGGTTCCTGCAAACAGTCCCATTCGCTTGTTTTCGACCGAAAGAAGGTTTTTCAGCCAAAACATGTAATTCTAACATAATCCATTAAAAATAAACGGTTTCCTAGCTTTTCGGTCGAAAGGTGGGTGAGAGAATTATGTCGATCGGAAACAATGAAGAGACACATCTTATCGTTTCACTTCGCACCAAATATTATAAATACGCTTTCGTTCAAACACATTTAACACAATTCACTCGCTTGTTTCATGGTTTTCTAGAGCACCTAAACAAGGTTTCAAATCATCTTTTTCATTTTTTTTAATAAGGTAGTTGATGTTTTGAATGCAAAAAAAAAGTTTACTTTTTTGAAGTTCAAGTTTTTATTGGAATAACAATTTATATATTGAAAGCTAAATGTTGAACATTTTTTCAAGGTGAAGCGTTTGTTGAACACAAAATTATTGATATTATTTTTTAATAATTTTTGTGACAATGAAATTTCTCTTAGACTATTTGATCCAGGTGGATATTGGTGGCCACCCACCTATTCCAATTGGCTCCTCGTGTCCATTTTTTGTTCAGCACATTCTTTTGTACTACTTTGTAATTGTGGGTTCTACACTTTTGGCACTGTCTGAAGCCCCACACATCCTCCAAGTGGATATGGGTGGCATCTCACCTAATCCAACTAGTTTATTTTGTATATTTTCATGTCAGTGCATCTTGTTGTACTTTCGGGGTCGTTTTGGGGCCCTAAACATTATTTTTTTGTCTTGTCATAGCCAAATTGTAGATAGAGTCAGAGTTTGATGGTGTAATGTGTAGGTCTCTGAAAGACCTTTCCAACAGGATATCACGCGCCTAAAATGGAGGTCGAATGAAAAAGTTACGACCCCAGGAAGGTGAGGTACTAAATTACACCAACTTACCAATAGGGCCCACATGAATTTTGGCATTTCACCTTTTAGGGTTAGGTTTTTGGATGCCTAGGGTTTTGGAATTCATGGGTACGAATGCGCGTAGCAGCCACATCTCTTCTCAGAGATAGCTACCACCATTCAAGCAAGTGTTTCAGTTCTGCAGTTTTACAGTTTCAGCCTATTTCATTATTTAATAGAAGATATTGTTCACTGGATATTTGTGTTATTATTCATATCTCTGTGTTTATTGTATTTAGTATGTTAATTAGTTCATTTCGCTCCCAAATCTGGATCTGTGGTATCATAGCGGTCTACTCTTCATTTATTTTTCTTCATGCATGTCCTCGACAAGATATGGGTACAAGAAGTTGGGACTCAAACCAATCAAGCCATTACAAGATTGGTCATGTTGAGCCCGACAACAACCCATGGGGGATGAAAATAAATATGATGGAGTAGGGGATCTTATTAAAAAATTTCTCGAGGAAATCCTCGCGTGACAGAGGAATGAAAGGATGGGAAACTTTGCGAAGATCCTTCAACTATTTCCCACGAGAGAAGCATCTTCATCAAGAGGTCATGCAACCCCCTTAAATGTACAGGTAAAATTTGATATTCCATTATTTGAAGGATTGGTAGATGTGGATGCTTTAGATAAATGGTTTAATCTAGTCTAAGGATGTTTTTCGGTCCACAATTTTTTCGATATGGAAAAGATCACTTTTGCACTCCTTAAGGTCGTTCCCCATGTTAAAGACTAGTGGGGTACTTACTCTGAGCAAAGGGTCATTGAGGAATCTACAATGTTTGTGGTGGCCCCTACATGGGACTCCTTTTGGGACGCCATTAAATAAGATTATTACCCTATTGGAAGCTATGGGGAGAAATACACCAAATGGACCACCCTACGTCAAGAAAGGGACCAGAAAGTACCATATTTCACCAATATTTTCCATACCCTACGCACCAAATTGGGTATCAAATACTCTGAGCGTCATCTCGTGCTCAAATACCATGGTTTTTTGCATAGATACATTCAAACAGAAATGGAGTTCCTAGATATCGCCTCATTGGGCACGGTTTATAGATACGTTGTCAAGATCGAGCAGAAATTTAAGCAGAAAAGGTGATAGTTTGGATCTGCAAACCCCTTGAAACTGAAGCAGCAAAAAGGTAGCCCCAACCCACACAACAAGGGACCAATTCAATATGGCCACCCTCGGGACAACCAGTCCAAGATGCAACACAAGAAAGGAAATGAGAAGACGAAGAAGGACACGAGAAAATGGTGTGAGTACAATAAAATTCCTTGACACAACACTGAAGAATGTCACTCCAAGTAGTCCCTCGTAGTCGAGATGAAGGCTTTTGATTTAGAGGTAGATAATGATTCTGAGTCAAATCCTGAAGGAGGGAAGTGGATTATCGATGTTGAACCCAATACCACTATTGCTACCACCAAAGTTCGACCAAGCTCACAAAATCCACTTCTTTCCACCCCCAAACCGATGGCCAAAAAAAGGTCGTCAATAAGATGATTGTTCACATCCTTCACATGTACAATTATAAGCATCCACGTACATGAGACGAGACTCTTCCATATGTCCAACACAATTATATCAAGGCTCTCCATAGTTCCATCAGTCATAGCCCATTTCAGGTGGGTCTGGGATTCCAACCCTTGGGACCCATTGATGTTGCACTTCCTCTTGCCACCGCATAGATAGACTCTTCCCATGATCATTCTATGATCGAAAAATCCACCAAATTCATTGAGCGGATTCAGCACATCCACTAACAGGTCCAAGAGATTTTGTAGAAATCCAATGCTAAGTACAAGCAGTGCCATGATCAACATAGGGTACCACACCAGTTTTAGGTTGGAGACAAAGTCTGGTTACATTTGCAGGAGAGAATCACCAGGCCCCATCGGAAGCTTCTCCCACTTCGTTATGGACCTTACACTATCACCAAGGCTATGGGTAGCAATGTTTTTGAGCTCAACACTCCACCCGTCCTTGTTTTGCATCCAGTATTCAATGTGGACCTCCTTCGGCCATATTTTCCACCATTATTGGACACCTTTGAGATCCTAGAATAGCTGACATCAACATAGCTCAACCTTGACTGCATGGAACAAGCATCCACTGATCAAATAGTGGACACATAGGTCAAGGTCACTTGCTAGCAGTAGATCCAGCTTTATCAGGTTGTCAAGGCATGGCAACTCCTACACCAATGCAAGTGGATCACCCGGGGCCAAATCCAGCATAATTTTACTCACATGATGGGGGAACTCAATGAAATGGAGACCATTTCTTCCTAAGGGGGGAGGATTGATCCAGGTGGATATTGGTGGCCACCCACCTATTCCAACTGGATCCTCATGTCCATTTTTTGTTCAACACGTTCTTTTGTATTGCTTTGTAATTGTGGGTTCTACACTTTTGGGGATGTCTGAATCCCCACACATCCTCCAGGTGTATACAGGTGTCCTCTCGCCTAATCCAACTGGATTATTTTGTATTTTTTCATATCATCACATCTTGTTGTACTTCTAGGGTCGTTTCGGGGCCCTAAACATTGTTTTTTTGGCTCACCATGGTCAAACTGTAGACAAAGTTAGAGATTGAAAGAGGAAAGTGTAGTTCTCTGAAATATATTTCCAATGGGCTATCACACGCCTAAAACAGAGGTCGTATGCAAAAGTTATGACCCTAGGAAGTTGAGGTATCAAATTACACCAACTTACCCATAGGGCCCACATGAATTTTAACATTTCACCTTCTAGGGTTAGGTTTTTGGATGTCTAGGGTTTTGAAATTCATGAGTAATATAAAAAAGGCCTATGGAGCTTCATTGTAATCCATTTATGTTCAGACGGATGCGCGTAGCAACCACATCTCTTCTCAGAGATAGCTACCACCATTCGAGCAAGTGTTTATGTTCTGCAGTTTTACAGTTTCAGCCTATTTCATTATTTAATAGAAGATATTGTTCAATGGATTTTTGTGTTATTCTTCATACCTCCGTGTTTATTGTATTTAGATTGTTAATCAGTTCGTTCCACTCCTAAATCTGGATTATTATTCTGAAATGTTGATTTTTAAAATTTTTTTTACAGATAACTATACTCATGGGAAACAAAATTTTGCGCAAGAGAAAATTTGATCGCACTTGAGACGAAATTCACCATAACGAACAAAGGAAAGAGTATTATTGGAGAAATAAACGAGAACGTGCAAATATTGAAGAAAGAAATGATGATGATGTAAATAGAGATTTTCAACAAGAAGAAGCCCAACCAGGTATGCATGCACATATTTTCTATATTAAAAGTATAGAATTCAAATTTAAAATATTGTTTAATATAATTGATTGTAATTCTGATTTGATGTTTTTCAAAAAACATAAATAGATTTGTCTCATAACGTCGATGAAGACGTTGAAA
>JZKD02S1675404.1:46004-57509 GCA_000966675.3 Picea glauca
ATTATTATAGTTCTTTGCATTTCATAAGATAAGAGAAAAATAAGAACAAGATCACTGAGAAATACACATCCACAATAGACACAACATTTATCCTGGGAAACCCTCTAGGGGATGAAAACCCAGCAAAAACTTTCTTATCATAAATAGCTTATACAATGTTCAAGAGATAACTCAACCAATACAGAAAATCCTCCTCCAAGATATGTGCCACCCTTCTTCTCCTCTCTCCAACTTGAAAATGCAACTTGTCTCATAAGAGAATGAGTAAGTGAAGTGTGTGTTAGAAGTGAGGCGCTAGCCTCTTATTTATATCAATCTGGCACATGTGAAGAGTCACCATCTGGCAGGGTCGACCTCTCACACTGGGTGGGTAAATCCACCAATAATTAAATCTGGCCCTTTCATTATAACTGTTGGGGCCGACTTCTTATTCTACACATTATAATTGTCCGATGACCAATCCGCAAAAGGGGATTTGTTCCTTATACAATTACCGACTTGATTAATCCTCAATGGGGATTAATCCAATAACAATAATAATAATAATAACATGATTAATCCACAATGGAGATTTAATCCAATAACAAAATAATAAGAATGCTCTTCGCAGTTACATTATTTCAACAAAAGCGACTGTCACAGTGATCAAATTCTACATCATCCTATAACAGCTACAACTCAACTGGATTCTCCAAATCCTAGCTGCTCTAACACAGTTGAAAAAAGATGTAAAATAAACTGACATTCATAAGGCAAGAAGTCTCAAGAGTCCATACATAACCAGAAATAACAGTGCTTCATTAAATCTTTACAATCGGGAGCCTCGCTCAACCATCGATCCTTCCAAAAATGGAAAAAACGCATACATATACTCCAAAACAACAACAGCAGCAAAAACAAGATGTTGCATTAAAAACATTGCATCTGCATGTCTTCTGACAGTCTGCGCATGTAGACTCTATCCGATCGTGCACCCAAGACTTGGTGTCCCCTCGACCGAATTTGGACGGGTAACTTTCGTCAGACACTGCCTTAACTGCACATGGCTCCTACACGGAAGATAGCAGCAACCTTAAAGGCCAACATGGCGCGCGCAGACTTTTTTCTGGTTAGATGAGGACCGGCCACAACCTTTTGGAGAAAATCAGTGTACAGGACCGTATCGGGCAGACTGTCTGTCGAAACCTCCATATCTTTCACTTAATGCATGAAGAGAGGTTTCAACCACTCTTCCTTACCTTCATTTACTTCAAGCGAAAACCAGGCTTGAGGTCAGATCAAACGACACCCGGAGAACGCGATGAACCTTTCGAAAAATGGACCCGACGCCTTTGGCCCCCTTTGCGCAGCTCTTTTATTTCCCAGGTGACCATGGGTTGTGACCTTGCGTTTACTCTCAAAGGAGCTTTCGGTGTTTGCGAAATAGGAAGGGGTTGATCCTTACATCTTGAAATCACAATGAGCGAAATGGCGAGGATCCTAATCGCATGCCAGGTGTCTCCTATGGATGGACAACAGAGATTTCCCCTTGATACTGCGGGCCTGACTTTGGGTGCCATCGGCGCTTCGGGGTTCAGGGTTTCGGAATATACAACGACATAAAACTTTCACCCCCTGAACTCGCAACTGCCGAAAAACCGATGCGGCTGGATCTCGCACCACACGTCCCTCGGATGGATGGTTGTTACTCTTCCCTACATACAATATGGGTGCCATCCATTGTGTTATCTTCGGTGCATCTTTCTATCCGTTATTTCCCGCGACCTATTTATATGCTCATATGGATGGATCCAGATCGTTGATACTATAATTTTTCTCGCTCGCTTGATTTTAAGTCCGAAAAGGACTTCTTCTGTTTGATGTGCTTGGGCGCTCCTCGTGCAACTTGCAGACCTGAATACTCTTGTGCCTAGGACAAGAAATTTCGCTAACATCATGAATAAATCCAACCTTGGTCTCCTACAAGAAGAAGCACAAGGCACCAAATGGTCTTTAACATTGTCAATATAGAAAGGGATTTTAAGGTGAGAGAAATTAAGTTTGAATCTTGGATTTAAATGAGTGATTTCTCAGTTTCCCCAAATAATTCTAAAGACAATTGAATAATGCTAAAATAGTGAAGAAACCCCTAAGAATTTCATCAACAAACCATTGCCTATGTGGAATATTCTCTCACTAATGGAAAGATCTATATAAATTCTCTTTAGGAATATTTATTTCCTATGTGTAAAATTAGACAAATTAAACCACTTCTCATGACTTTGATCCCTTGTATTGTAGTTAGTGTTAACAAGGAAATTCTCATCTTAAGTATAAACCATGCAACTCTTTTGAGTTGATTCCATCCAAAGGAAACACCCTTATGTTCATATTTAGGGTTGTCTACCATGTTAAAATCCCAAAGAAAAGACAAGTAAAATCAAGGAGATTGCATTTCATATACTCTCAACATTTGAATCTATCCTAATGAAGAGATAAGGGTCATATATCTTAGCAATATCAATGATAGGACAGGTATGGAAGATGTTAAGGTTTAAGCTATTATTAGGTTTCTTTTCAATTTACTAGATAACTATAGCATAGGTAGGATCATTGAGAGAAACACAATCACAAGATACACAACATTTATCCTGGGAAACACTCATGGGGGAGAAAACCCAGAAAAAAATACATTAATATAGATAGCCAATACAATGCCAAGACAATAAACCAAACACTAGAGAATATCCAACACTGAGCAATGTGCCTCTCTCTTCCTTCTTTCGACAAACTAGCAACTGCAACTTTCTTCAAACTTGCACACGAGATGAGTGAGTTGAGTGAGTGATCAAATGAGGCATTGGATTCCTTTATTTATACAAATTGGCAGGAGATGGAAAGGTGTCTCTTCATTGGGAAGGGTCAACTTGTCTTCTTAGTGGTTAAAACCACTTTAATTAGCCTGGGGGGGGACTTCTCAATTTGCATAATATATTTAGGGTTTGACCAATCCACAAAAGGGGATTTGGTAAATTACAATGCCCAACATGATCAATCCACAAAAGGGGATTGATCTAATGAATAATAACTCAATAATAAATAGAATACTCTTTGGAGTTACAATATTTCAACACTTCCCCTTAACAAGAAGGGTATTCTACAGCATCATCGGGAGAGAGAGAGAGAGAAACAACATCAACAGCATCTAGAACACTGACTAACATATCTATAAATCATCGAAGGTTTTTCTCATCATCAATATCATCATCCACATCAGGGAGCTGGAATGGAATCATCATCTGCATCAACATGGATTAATATAACACTAATACATCATCATCATCAATAACAGGACAAGGCTAATACAACATCAACAACAACAATATCACAACACAAAGGTTGGAGCATCATCAACAACAACAAAATCACAACAATAAGGCTAGAGAATCATCAACAATAGCAACATCACAGCACGAAGGCTGGAGCAACATCAACATCAACACTAGTTTAGAAATCTTCGGCACAAATCTAGCATCTCAAAAACATCAGCACGAGGCTGGAAATCTTCAGCACGAAGCTGGCATCTCAACAACATCAGAATGAGGCTGGCATCACAACAACATCATCACGAGGCTAGAAATATTTAGCACGAGGATGGCATCACAACAACATCAGCATGAGGCTGGAAATATTTATCACTAGGTTGGCATCACAACAACATCAGCACGAAGCTGGAAATCTTCAGCACTAGGCTGGCATCCCAACACTACTCCCCCTTTCGAGGGAGGTCCTTTCGGACTGCACCAAGCTTATCTTGAAAGTGTTCAAACTTTACAAGAGATAGAGGCTTGGTCAACACATCAACAACATGTTCATCCGTGCTAACATACTGGAGTTTTATGGCTCCTCTCTGCACCATATCATGGATGTAATGATATCGGATCTCTATGTGTTTTGAATTGTCATGGAACACATGATTCTATGTCATCTTTATGCAACTATGGTTATCACATAGAATCAAGGTTGCTTCCATCTCTAGATCGAATAAACATGTCAACAACTTTCAAATCCATATGGCTTCACAACTGGTGGAACATGCAACAATGTATTCCTCTTCTGTCGTGCTGAGAGAAATGCTTGATTGATTCCTATTCTGCCATGAGATCATGGTTGACCCCAGACTGAAAAAACATCCTAAAGTGATCTTTTTGTCAGAGACACTTCCAGCCCAATCTGAATCGGTATAAGCACTGAGTCTGAAGTCATGATCTCCATTATAACTGAGACCACAATCTAATGTACCCTTAAGGTACCTCATCACATGCTTTGCAACAACCAAGTGAACAAATTTGGGCTCTACCAGAAATTGACTCAAGGTGTTCACATCAAAACATATATTTGGCTTGGTGTTCTTCTGATACATCAACGATCCAATGATATTTTTGTACAGTGTAGCATCAATCAATTCTGACTAAGTGTCAACCAAGAGCTTCAACTTTGTTTCCATGGGTGTATTCATGGATTTGCACTCCAACATGTCAAATCTCTTCAGTATTTCAACTGCATACTTCCCTTGGTTGAGGATGATATTCTCTGTGCTCTACCAGACCTCAAGACCTAAGAAATAGTGCATTAGGCCAAGGTCTTTCATCTCAAATTCTGCAATGATCTTCTTCTTACAATCAGTGATGAGATTTTCTTCTCCAGTTAAGAATAAGTCATCCACATACAACAAAAATATAACAGGATCATCATTCATAACCTTGAAGTAAAGGTTAGAATCATATTTACTCTTGGTAAAGCCCAATCTCATCAGGAAACTATTAATCCTTCCATACCAAGATCTAGGAGCTTTCTTCAATCCGTACATAGCCTTCTTCAACTTGCAGACATGAGTCTTCATGTCTTCAAATTCAAACCCTTGAGATTGTTCTATATACACTTCTTCTTCAATGACAACATTCAAGAAAGTTGTTTTCAAGTCCATCTGGTGTAACTTCCACTTCATCTTAGCTACAAGAGCTATGATGGTTTTGATTGAAGTGTATTTGGATACAAGAGAAAACGTCTCTTCATAGTCAATGCCTTCCTTTTGAGAAAATCCATGAGCAACAAACCTTGTTTTATATTTCTCAATACTTCCATCAGCAACATGTTTAATTTTGAAAAGTCATTTGAAAGATACCACATCCTTGCTCTTTGGTTTGGGAACTATTTCCCATACATCATTCTTTATAATGGATTGGTATTCTTCTGTCATGGAATCTGCCCATTCTTTCGTATAAATGGTGTCATCAAATCAAGTATGCTCCTTCTCTAAGAGATCACACATCAAATCCATATAATTGGAGAATGGCTTGGATTTCTTGACTTGTCTCATGGTTCCTTCGAGGGAACCATACTTCTCACCATCTTGAATGAGTTCCCTTGCCGAGGATGGCTTTCTCTTGTGGGAGATCGTCATCTAGGGAGGTTCTTGAGATTATATTATGTCATGATCTTCTAGAATCTCCTTATCAGGGGAAGTTATGACTTCCCTCACTAGCTTTTCAACTCTGGGAGCCACGGGTTCTTCTTCATATTCTTCTTCAAGCTGACATCTTCTTGATTTATTGAGTGTTGCATATTCATCAAAGGTTACATCCATGTTGATCTCAATATGATGGTAACCTGATATATAAACTCTGAAGGCCTTGTAGACCTCACAGTATCCAACAAATATTCCCTTCTTTCCTGAAGGGTCCATCTTGGTTCTCTTCTCTTTCAGAATGGGTACAAATACTGGACAACCAAATATTTTGAGATGGCTTACTTCTGGCTTCTTTCTGGAGAACATCTCTTCAGGGGTCTTGAACCCAAGTGCACTATGGGAAAAAAATTTGTGTACATATACTAATGTTTTTGTTGCTTATGCCCATAAGTGCATTGAAAGATCTTGATCATGGATCATAGTCTTCACTGCTTCCATTATAGTTATGTTCTTTTTTTTTAGGATTGTAGGGAGTGGTGAGCTCCCTCTTGATCCTGGTATATTTTCAAAAGTTTGCAAACTCTTTTGAGGTGTATTCTCCTCCATTATCTGACCTGAGTATCTTGATATTTCTTTCAGAGAGATTTTCTATCAAGGCTTTGAATTCCTTGAATTTATTGAACACTTCATATTTTGATTTAAAAAAGTAAACCCAGGTTTTTCGAGAATAGTCATAAATAAAAGACACATACTATACATACCAATTGATGGAGATTGATGGCATTGGGCCACACACATCTGAGTGAATGAGCTCTAGGACTCCTTATTTACTATCTCTCTTCAAGAAATGGTTCTTGATGTTCTTCCATTGTGCACATCCATTGCACACACCTTCATGGTCAACCTTGAATTCTGGTAGAACTGTGACTGCCTTCCTTACATATGGTAATGCCTTGTAGTTGATGTGATCTAGTCTTCTATGCCAAATTTCACATGGATTCTGAATGGAATGGGTCAAGGCTACTTCTGAGTGACCCTTTAGCTTATACAAGCCACATTCTTCTTTTCCAATAACAATTGCTTCTTCCATGGTTTTTCCTTTGGGCCACATGAGAACTTCTCCATATATGAAGGAAACTTTGAATCCTTTCTTCTCTAAGGCTAAGATAGAAAGTAAGTTCTTTGTCAAACCTGGTACATATAGTACATCCTTCATATTCATTGGGGTCCCTGAATCAAGTTTGTAATTTGATTCGCTTACTCCTTTGATAGGGTATTGATAATCATCTCCAAGTGTAACTTTCTGGGGAACATTCTTTTCTATGAGGCAAGAGAGAATGTCTATTTGACCTGTCATGTGCTTGGAAGCACCACTGTCTATGAGCCAAGTGTCCTCACTAGGTGACACTGATCCTGAGAGGGCAGAGATTAATACATAGTCTTAAATCTGTTATTTTATCATCTTCAATTGTATGGGCATGGTTCCTCTTGCTTCTCTTCTTGTATTCTTCTCATCTAGCTAGAAAATTCTTAGCAATATGTCCCATATTGTCACAATGGTAACATTGATAGGATGAGAAATCTTTTTCTCTTCTTTGACGTTTCTAAAACTTATGGAATCTCCTTAGAGGGTGAGATTATTTATGTATGAATTTGTTTTGGGGGTGAGACTCCTTATGAGTTTATTTCTGGAATTAAGACCTCTTTATTTCTCCTTTAGTATGAGTAGCTAGGGCTTGATATTCATCTCTTGATAGTAATGCTTCTTGGTTAGCTACTCTTGCTTCTTCTTGAACAAATTCTTCCCAAAGACTGTCAAAGTGTAGTTTCTCCTTTCTGGCACAAATTGTTTGGATGAATGCATCCTAAGGTCTTGTGAGACCATTAAGGACTGTAATTATAAGTTCATCTTCATCTATAGTATCATCAATTTCTTCTAGATGTTCTTTGAATTGTGATATTCTGGAGAAATATTCATGAATTGTTCCCCCTTTCTGCATCCTTGTACTTTTGAGTTGAGTTCTTAGATGTTAAAGTTTCTGTTATTATTAGGTTACTTTCAATTTACTAGATAATAATAGCATAGACAGGATCACTGAGAGAAACACAATCACAAGAGTACACAAGCATTTATCCTGGGAAACCCTTAAGGGGAAGAAAACCCAACAAAACTTCCTGAATATAGATAGCCAATACAATGTCAAGATAATGAACCAAACAACAAAGAATATCCAACACTGAGAAACACTCCTCTCTTTCTTCTTTCGACAACCGGCAACTGCAGCTTCCTTCAAAACTTAAGCACTAGATGAGTGATTTGAGCGTGTGTTCAAATGAGGCGATGGCCTCTCTTATTTATACAATTCTAGCACATGTGGAAGTGTCTCTTCACTAGCAGGGCCGACTTCTTCTTCTGGGTGGTTATAACCACCTTTAATATATTATGGGGCCTCTTTAATATATTCTGGGGCCGACTTCTTATTTAGCCTATTACAATTAGGGTTTGACCAATCCACAAAAGGGGATTTGGTCAATTACAATGACCGACATGATCAATCCACAAAAGGGGACTGATCTAATCAATAATAAATATATTTTATCTTTATCCACAAAAGTGGATAAGAATATTCTTTGCAGTTACACAATATTTTAACACTCCCTCTTAACAATAAGGATATTCTTTATCTTTTGACAGGTCACCGGATGTCAACATCAACTAGGTAGTGGCATCCACTATATAGCATCATCAACTAGGCAACATCATCGACTGGATAGCATCATCGATTGGTTAACAGGAGGCATCAATATATTCCACTTGGTCATCTGGCATCATGATCACTGACTGGCATATCTATAAATCATCGGAAGTTTTGTTCTCTTTATCTTCGCGTAGAAGATACTCTTTGTTATCTTCACACATAAGATATCTTATCTTCACACAGAAGATGTCCTATGAGTTTTTCCATTCCTTTTATGTTCTCCCTTCTCTTGTAGTCATTTATCTCACCCATCCACTGGGGAGGACTACTACCATATCTTCACTCCTAGTCATCCCACATGAACTAGAGAAGTTAAGATGCTAGCCTGGGCAGGACTAGACTCCCTTTCCATGATCCATGCAGGATCACGACACAAACCTCAATAGCCAACTAACCATTCCACATGGTTAAGGTTTGTGTTCCAGGCTACTCAATCCTTGGCTAGAGGAGAGTATCTGCCCACTGCCCCTTGGAGAAACATACACATTCCTCTCTACGAGGGTGGTCACACCCCTCTCTATGAGGGTATTCTAGCATGTCCCTAGAGTATCCAAAACTCAACACTTGGACAGAGGCCAACCTTGGAAAATTTCTCATTCCCCCTCTCTATGAAGGTCTCTTCCTTCTCTACGAAGGTCTACCTATGGGATTGTTCATTCCTTCTCTATGAAGGTCTAGCTATGGGATCTAAAAAATCTCTTATGGTCCAAAATCTTTCAATGGTATAATACCATGCTACCCATTTGTTGGGCACCATCCATCTGCTTTCCTAACTGCACCAAATCATGATCCTCCATTTCAAACTCGGAGACATAGCTCCCTCTTACACCAAACTAAGAGCTTATAATCATCATCCTTGAAGTTTTCTTCTGTAATATCCTAGGTGCCTTCTTGAGTTCAAACATTTCTTTCTAACATCATACTGGATCAACCTGCTAACTCTGCATCTATAAGAATGGTACTGGAGCAACCTGTAGCTACCTGCATATCATCCACTATATCTAAGTATCCATCTTTTTCTTCATCTTGAATATTTTTGTTCTGCATCTTTAGGAGCTTCCTGCTCCTATATGAATATTGGATATTGTTTGGTCTTCACTGACTGTCACCATATCATACGTCCTTGTCGTGTTGTCTAACTTCTGCAATTCACGGCATAAGTTCTTTTTTTCGAGACTTGTAAACTTACTTACACTATGTTTTCTTTGTCACTCTCATGAGTGATCATACATGAAATAAATATTTTATCTCTTTCTTCATCCTCTTCTTTGATACTTCCTTCATAAGTCTGCATAGACACTTTTGTTTTTGTGTGGGGAGGCTCCACGGACTCCACTATTTGCTATATTTCTTCAAATCAACTATCTTCAACTTAAAGTGCATAATCCTTAATTTTTGCTAAAGATTTCTTTGAGGGAGGAGATTCCTCTTCCTCTGCCACATGTGCTTGATGCTTTCTTTTCCCTTTTCCTTGAGGACAGTCATAGGAAAAGTGTCCCAACTTTTGAGAGTTGTAGCATCTGATCTTTGAAAAATCTTTCTTCTTATCTGGAACTCTTACGGAGTTAGCTTCTTTATTGTTCCTTCTGAAGGAACTTCTTCTGTTCTTTTGAACTGTAAGAGATTCCTCTTCGTCAACAATTAATCTCTTCTGTTGGTCTGCAAGTCTAGATTCTTCGTGTGTGCAATCTGCCCATAACTTATCAAACTTGGGTAACTTGCTTCTTGCACACACTCCTTGTACAAAACAAATCCAAAATGTTGGAAACCCATTTAGGGTTGTGGTTACAAGCTCCTTGTCACTAATGACATCTCCAATAGCTTCAAGTTGATCTCTGATCTGAGAAACTCTCATAAGGTAGGATGTGACAGATTCTGAGTTGTCCATCTTCATATTATGAACCTAATTTCTTAAGGTAAGATTCTGGCTAATGTCTTTGCTTTCATATAACCTGTTAAGTGCTTCATAAATTTACCTTGTTGTCTGTAATTCAGATATATGAGGGATCAAGTGATCTTTTACTGAATCTGACACAATTCTCTTTTCTTTCTTTTCATTCTTCTTATGCTTGGTATTTTTCTCTTCTTCATCTGGTTCTGGTACACCCACTGTAACATGTTCTAGTAGATCATTCTCGTCTAAAATCATCTGCAACCTATACTTCCAAGATCTGAAGTTTCTAGATCCTTCCATCCTGTCTTCTACACTCATGTTGGTGGCCATTCTTTCTTGCAGTAGAAACCCTAGCGCTTTGGGCTATAGAAATAATAATAAAAAACAAATTTCTTGGATCTGAAAACTAAACTCACCAAAAGATGTGTTGGACTGAGGTGAGTATGTTGGTATAGTCAAATTTATGAAAATCCAAATTTTACCCCTTAGATTTCTGGACTAGTGCTTCTGGTTTTCCGGTACTTCTGGTACTCTGGTACTTCTGGTACTTCTAGTACTCTAGTTTTTTGGTACTTCTGGTACTTTGTGAAAACTAGGGTTTCACTTTCCAGGAGATCTAGCCATTGAAAATGTGCGCTGAAGATGCCAAAATGTTCCTTGAGGTAGGGCACACCTTTTTAGATGGATTTGGGGCTAAAAACCTTATTCAATAAAAATCCCTAATTTTCATGTATGACAACAATGACATTTTTCTTTTTCCTTTGAAAGATGATCTCTTCAGCTTAGCTCTAATACCATGTTAAAGTTTCTACTATTATTAGGTTACTTTCAATTTACTAGATAACAATAGCATATACAGGATCACTCAGAGAAACACAATCATAAGAGTACACAAGCATGTATCCTGGGAAACCCTCAAGGGGAAGAAAACCCAACAAAACTTCCTTAATATAGATAGCCAATACAATGCCAAGATAATGAACCAGACAATAGAGAATATCCAACACTGAGCAACATGCCTCTCTCTCTTTCTTCTTCAAGCAACCGACAACTATAGCTTCCTTCAAAACTTGCGCACCAGATGAGTGAGATAAGTGTGTGTTCAAATGAGGCGTTGGACTCTCTTATTTATACAATTCTAGCACATGTGGAAGTGTCTCTTCACGGGAAGGGTCGGCTTCTTCTTCTGGGTGGTTATAACCACCTTTAATATATTATGGGGCCTCTTTAATATATTCTGGGGCTGACTTCTTATTTAGCCTATTATAATTAAGGTTTGACCAATCCACAAAAGGGGATTTGGTCAATTACAATGAACGACATGATCAATCCACAAAAGGGGATTGATCTAATCAATAATAAATATATTTTATCTTTATCCACAAAAGGGGATAAGAATATTC
>JZKD02S1675404.1:60858-119211 GCA_000966675.3 Picea glauca
GGGGAGTCTCCTCATAGTCAATACCTTATTTCTATGCAAATGCGTTTTCCACAAGCCTTGATTTATGTTTTTCAAGTGAGTCATTTGATTTTTACTTGTTCTTGAATACCCACTCGCAGTCGATTGGTTTGGTTTTGAATGGAGGATCCACCAACTTCCATGCCCCATTATTGATGAGAGCATTATATTCCTTTTGCATTGCTTCTTTCCACTCATCATGAGAAGTGGATTATTGAAACGAATTTGGTCCAAAGTTAGTAGATAAATTCAAATCACAATCATATGAAACATTCATATCATCTATATCACCTTAGTTTGAATTATCTACATCACCTCCATTTTGTCTTGAGGAACTTGTGGTTCATGTCTTTCCGACTTCATCGGGATAAACACTTTCAAGAATTTTTATGAGCCATTTTGGTGGACCTTTATGAGATGGTACAGGTTGCTCAGTTGATTGAGATGGTGTTAAATTCTCATCAAGACTCATCCTTTCAATCCTCTCAATGAAATGATCCAAATGAAATATAGGTATTGATGAAGTGGTTGGAACTTCTTCATGAGGGGGAGATGGTGCTTCAAAATGAGATTCCAAAGATTGATCCAAGATGGGGATTCCCCCTTCAAGATGTGGAATCTCATCATCAAATTCATGATATCTATTTATATGAGTGAATTTTTCTAGATGGCCAAGTTGCCTCTCAACAATTTTTTCATTCTTGGAGGATTCAATAAAGACTATATCTCTAGAAAGAATGAGTTTCTTGTTTACCTCATCGTAAAGACGATATCCCTTGGTGGTATTTGAGTACCCCAAGAAGATGCACTTCCAACTCCTTGCACCAATATTGTTTCTTTGTTCCTTAGGAATTAAGGCATAGCAAGTGGAACCAAATACTGTAAGATGCCTCGCCGAAGGAATGCATCCATACCACATTTCAAAAGGAGTCTTTTTTTCAAGAGCATGAGATGGACACATGTTTTTCACATAAACTATACATAGAATTGCATCAACCCAAAACATCAATTTTACATTCTTGAAAAACATCATGGAATGAACCATATTTAGGAGAGTTTTGTTCATTCTTTCAACTACACCATTATGTTGAGGATTCTATGGAACTGTGGTTTGATGTTTGATCCCATGTTGGTGTATATGGTTTTCAAATTCATTAGATGTATATTATCTTCCATTACCAGTGCGAAGAGAACCAATACGAGACTGAGCTTCAATTTGAATCCATACATGAAATTTTTTTAAAGTTTCAAAAGGATGTGATTCATCTTTCAACAATTACACCCAACACATTAGAGTGTAATTGTCAACAAAAGATATGATATATTTATTTCCATTTGCAAAAAGAACATGCATAGGACCACATAAATCAGAATCTACCAGTTCAAGTTTTCTACATGCTCCAAAAGTAGAATCATGAAATGGTTGTTTGCTATGTTTTCCAAGGATACAAGCATCACACGGTTTCAAGTTCCTAGGAATAGTAGGCAAACCAAAAACACCATTCTTTTTCAGCAAAGGAAGGTTGTCATAATTAATTTGAAAAACTCTAGCATGTGACAAAATAGTAAATGGCATTGTACCTTCATTATGATGAGATAGTTATGTGTAATTATGTGCATGAGAAGATGTCCCTTTCAGTTTCAATAGTCTTCCATCTTCCACTACGGTCATTATAACCATGTTGTTTGAATCCTTCCTTATTTCAAAATTTCCACCGAAGATATGAATAGAGTGGCATTGATGTCATATGTGCACAAGGGATGATAAGTTCCTTTGCAACTCAGGAAGATAGAGCACATCATGCAGAAGAAAATCCAGGAGTCCAAGCAATTTAAGCCTAATAGTTCTCATTCCCAAAGGTTTGAGACTCAATTTATCTATAAAAATACAATATGTCATCTATATTGTCATTGAAATATTCAAATAAATCTCTTTGGAATTTCATGTGGGAGGTTTCACATGTGTGAAGAATCCATGCATCTCCCCAAGAAGTACATGAAGTGTTAAACAAATCTTCAGTTACTCCTGTACTGCAGTGGGAAATAATGTAATGAGAAGATTCAGGTGCTTTACCTTTCGTAAAATATGATGTTTTACATTTGTCTTCTTTTTCATTATGTTCGTCTTTAATTCTCTCCCATGGGACTCTACAGTCATTTGATTCATGTGACCCATTCCTTCTGCAATGGGTACAGTGAAGATTATATCTCTCGCCTTAGTTGTGTCTACTCCCCCTGCCTATGAAAGTCTTTCTTCCACATCCTCTATTGTTTCCTTCTCCTCTAGAAGAATCATGTGATTGAATCTTCCCTTTCTGAGAAAGAAAAATAATCTCACTAGTGAACAGAGAAAGCTTCTTTCCAAAGGCTTTTTCACTTTCTGCAACTCTCTTTACCAAAGTATCAAATGTCATGGATTTCATTTTACCACTAGCGTGCAAAGATTCAAGATAGTGATAATATGTAGGGTAGAGGGAATTAATGAAGGTTGTGAGAGGGAGGTTTATATTCACACCAGTGGCTTCAATTCCATGCATTATGGCTTTGATTTCAAAAGCCAAATCCATAGGGTGATCATTCTTCAACTCTAGGTTGAAGAGCTTCACCAGCAATTGTATAAGTTCCAATTCTGAGTGACTGTCATACAAGTTGTTTGATTTATTCAAAGAACTATAGGAATCATTAATGGAAAAAATATGGTGGCTCACCCCTTCACTTACTTTTGTAGCAATCACAACATATTTGTTATGTTCTTTGTCCCTCCATATTCCATGCTCCTTGTATGTTGTAGGAATGGTCAGTCTGCTACTCTTCGGTTACGCTTGTCTAGCAGTTGATTCATCTTCTTCTTCATTCGAAATTGGTGCTTCACAAATGAAATTCCATGAGTCATTGAAAATCATAGTGATTTTGATCTTTCTATACCATTATTGGTAATTCTCGTTACCAGTCAACATTGTTATCGCACAATTTGTACTTGCCCAAATCCCAAGGCAAGTGGATACAGAATTGGCATAACTGGGAATAACCTATTATTGTCACCTTAATAGGAAATCCCTTTCTATTTAGGAGTATGTTGCAGTACACCAAGGGAGATGTCCCTAGTGGCCTGAGGGTTTGAGAAGGCTAAGGCAAATGATACAAGAAAATCCATCCCTCTCAAAGGTCGCTCAAGTTAAAAGGGTTCTTTAAGTCTTATTGAAGATGAAGCGAGAGAATATTATTATGTACCTGCCCAGAACAAGACAACAAAGCAAAAAGGGGCACTTTCCAGGTACCAAAATGATATTAGTGCTTCATAAGACAATGAAATCTTAAGAAATGTACTAGCTAATATAGAATTGCAGCAATACAGCAGTTTATAACAGCAATAATATATTTGCAAAATCCACAATAATTATGCTTCAAAATGCTTGATAAAAGACTTGAAATAACAGCTTTAACTAGGCAAATTGATAATGGATAGTCACAAGCAGTTTTAGCAATGTCTAGCTAGCATAACACATCACTTTTATGGTTAATTTTTTGTTTTTATATGGCTGTAGAAATATTTTTCAACAACGGGAAGTGGGTTAATGATTTAGGCTAATCTAAGGTTAATAGGAGTTAGTAGGTGTTCAAGAAAAGATGTTCTGAAAATTGTTTGATCAATCAAGACTTGTAATGGGTAGACTAGTACCTTCTAGGGTACTGGAG
The DNA here is from genome assembly GCA_000966675.3 of Picea glauca. Lineage (NCBI taxonomy): Eukaryota > Viridiplantae > Streptophyta > Pinopsida > Pinales > Pinaceae > Picea > Picea glauca. The sequence goes on from JZKD02S1675404.1 coordinate 64,573, forward strand.
TCAATGATGGAAACAACAATTCTTAGAGGAAAACAAAAATGAAAATATGTATCTAAAGGGGATGGAGAGGATGAGAGAGGTGTTGGTATCCCAAGGCCTCAAAAATCCAAGTCCTAGAGATAATTGCTAGAAAGTAATAAAAACTATTCCCTAGCGATTTCTCTTTTCCTTAGACAAATTGAAATAAAATATGCAATAGGAAATGGAGCAGGGTTACTAGAGTGCTAAAATGGTAGGGCACTAGTATCTACTTCTAGATAGGTGCATTTCAAGAAATCTTAGAAAGTGGAACATTATAGAGAAAAAGATAGTAACATATGTCTTTCTCCTAGGGTTTCAAGCAAGCAATTTCATAATATTTAACATGAAACAAGTAAATTCACCATAAGAATTCATTCAAAATAAAGAAATGCATATTTTATACTTACTTCACCCAGAATAATGAAACATAAACCCTAGTTGAAGATCCTCCACATGAAAATTTTCCAAAATACACCAAGATTTGCCTCCCCAAAAGTTGCGCACCACTTAATTTCAGCCAATAAACCTTAAAGAGGGTTGAATTTCAGACCACCACTTGTGTGATGAGTCAATGATGATAAAATGAGAGTTTTATCTCACTATCTATACAATACTTATGACCTTTAATTAAATTTAGGTCATCAAAAGGCCGACATGGCCAAATTACATCAAAACTCCGGTTTTTACATAAATGTCTTTAATTAAACCCTAAAATCACTTTTATAGTGACGTCATGCCCTTCTAGGGTGATGTTGAGCCTCCTGGGTGGAATGTTGGGCCTCATCTGCAAAACTTTAGGCCTACCAAGCCCCTGGATGATGCCACATGTGTCAATTAGCACACAATTGTCTCCATAATGTCAATCATGATGTTAGGTGACATCTAAGGTCACAAAGGTGACATCATGGGCTCCCAAGTCCAACGTTTGTTAAGGTTTAAGATATTATTAGGTTTCTTTTCAATTCAATAGATAACCATAGCATAGATAGGATCATTGAGAAATACACAATCACAAGAGACACATCATTTATCCTCGAAAACCCTCATGGGGGAGAAAACCCAGCAAAAACTTCCTTAATATAGATATCCAATACAATGCCAAGAGATAACTCAAACAATACAGAAAGTCCTCTCCCAAGAATGTGCCTCTCTCTCTCTTCCTTCTTCTCCAACTACAGCTCCAAACTTGCACTCTGATGAACAAGTGAGTGAGTGAACAAATGAGGCATTGGCCTCTCTTATTTATACAATCTGGCGGGTACTGAACTGAGGTGTCTTTTCACTGGCAGGGTCGATTTCTCAATCTGGGTTGTTATAACCACTTTAATATATTATGGGGGACGACTTCTCATTTAGTATATTACAATTAGGGTTTGACCAATCCACAAAAGGGGATTTAGTCATTTACAATACCCGACATAATCAATACGCAAAAGGGGATTGATCTACTGAATAATACATCAATAATAAACTGAATACTCTTTGTAGTTACATTATTTCAACACTCCCCCTTAACAAGAAGGGTATTCTACAACAGCATCAGGCGAGAGTGAGGGAAACATCATCAACAACATCTTGGAACACTGACTGGCGTATCTATAAATCATCGAAAGTTTTTCTCATCGTCATCATTCACAGCATGGAGTTGGAGTAGCATCATCATTCTTCTTTAGCATGAGGCTAAAGTAACATCATTGTCTTCTTTAGCATGTGGCTAAAGTAATATCATCAACATCTTTAGCATGAGGTTAAAGTAACATCATCATCTTCAGCATTGACGCTGAAATAACATCATCATCATCATCTTTAGCAAGAAGCTAAAGTGGTATCATCAACATCACCTTTAGCAAGAAGCTAAAGTGGCATCATCAACATCATCTTTAGCAAGAAGCTAAAGTGGCATCATCAACATCATCTTTAGAAAGAAGCTAAAGTGGCATCATCAACATCTCCATCAACATGGATTAGTATAACACTAATACATCATCATCATCAATAACAACAACAACACAGCACAAAGGTTGGAGCATCATCAACATCATCATTGGGCTAAGAGTCTTTAGCATGAAGCTAGAAACACATCATCACAGCACAAGGTTGGCACATCATCACAGCACGAGGTTGGTGTTGGCACAGGGGCAGACCCAGGGTTCAATGCTCAAGAGCACACCAACAAAGCCCTAACTATTGGCCCTTTCGGCAACACCTGCAAAGAAGATGAAGTCTCACCTGAGGTTGAGGTAGGGGTGGTTGCAAGACTCAGGTGTCTGCAAACTTAGTTGGGACACAGATCTGTGATTATATCATTTACAGAGCACTTAACATTGATCATTCGTCAATATTCAACCCTTATTCTACTTCGCAGATAGCACAGAGCATTGCAATGTACACTCATATCTGTTGTGGGGTTATTCTACCCTACGGACTAACAAGCTAGGGCTTAAACTTGCATGCAGATCATGACCCTTAAGAAATAACTTTTAACCTTCTACCCGAACCTAAAACCCTTTTTCTCATGCAAACATGGGAAGAAATAACTAACCTTTTTATCGATGGTTGGTGTAGATCCTCCGTTTGAGCTTTTATCCCCTTGTTGCTGCTGCTCCTTCCAAAAAGCGATCCTGCAATCAAGACAAAACTACACATGCATGCTATTGATCTACTAGAGGGTTAGAGATTAAACACAAATCAAATAAAACATACAAGACTCATGTATTTGGGACGGGAAAAGCATATTTTTATTAATCTCAATACGATTCAACTTACAATGATTATAGAGACCGGCCACTATTCCTCGATCCTGATCCTGGGCTCCTCCTCTCTTTTGTCCTCCAACTGCTTTGCTTGAATTCTCCTAAAGCTTGAGGAAAGGCTAAAGGGTTGGGACAAAACGGACTCGGCAATTGGGCAGAGTTTCTTTGCTATGATTTTCCTCCTTTGAATAGTACCCCTACCCCTTCTTTTATAGGCTAGAAGGAGCTAGGGTTTTAGGTGAACTCTCGGCCATGCATGGCTGGGAGTTCCAGTTAACTGACCAAAAGCTTCTCATTTCGTCAGAAACTTTCCTGATTTTTTTCTTTGTTAGGTAAATGCTGGTTGTAGTGGGCCAGCCCGCATTCCAACGCATGCAGTATAAGGCTTGCCAGTGTTCCAACGCGCCCAGCAGTAGGTTAGGGCGCGGGTTACTTGGTTTAAGATGTTTTTAAAGAGTTTGTTCAGCATGGCTTTGGCAATGAAGGGCAATGAGTTGGTCTGATGTCAGGTAAGCATGGATAGTGCAATTTAGGGTTATAACAATATCTACAGTATTTCAATACTTAACCATAGTAACCCAGATCAGATCCAGTAGATCAACACTAAGCATCCTCATACACATCATATCTAACAATCATATATATCTAAGAAGCACAGAGCATAAGTGGATATATCAAAGCACATAGAATCAACAAAAACACATTGAATCAAAGCACAGAGCATAACACACAAATTTACGTGGTTCACCCCCACCCTGGGGCTACATCCACAAGATCTTCTTCTTTATTATCGTCTTCAATCTGTTACAAGCACAAAGCCTCCAAAACACTTCTTCACATAGGACAGAATATTTGCGCAGCTCGCTAGATCCTTCTTCCTTGCATTACAACACTCAGCTTCCTATAGAAACGTCATAGTAACTTGCACTTAGCCTTGCAAGCCTTACAAAGTTCACACAGAGCACTTATTCAACATCACATAGATGCACTACCAATTGCACTAAGCAATCATATCTACTCCTTCTTACATTTCCTATAATTCTATTTATACATTACAAAAGTGGTCCTAATTGTGGGTAAACCCAGGGGTCGACATCCCTTTCCCATTACATTAACCCAAAACCCTAAAAGGGCCCAAAAGTGGACCGAGATCCTGTGATCTCTGCTTCGCCTGGTGCTCCATCTTTGACAGGATGTCGAAGTCCAAAAATGGTCAAATATGACCAAGTGTTCCTCAAAAATTGGTCAAGGGCCAACATGCCCCCAACACTCACCTGTGACTCGTCCCAAGTCACTCTGGTTTGATCAATTCTGCCTTGAATGCCTCGAGATTGGTTCGAGCTACTTTGACCTGTTGTAGTGCGACAACCTCTTTCTCAATGAACTCCTAGATCAGTGCGTCATTTACTAGCCCTTCCAGGCATTGTTCTGTGGTGATGACAACCTATTCAAGCTCGTCTCCTTGGATTTCAACTTTAGTGAACAGTTGGAATGCCTTTTCTTAGATTGGTTGAAGTCGTTGGGAGACTTCCATCACTTTACTTTGCAATGAGTGTAGACTGGATTGCATTCTTCAATTGGTTGTAATAGGCATGGAAGATGGCATTGGACTACCACTGCTTGTTCTTATCTCTGTTCTTATAAAACCTCTTCTTCTTCCTTCTTTCTGGCTTGATCTCTTTCAATCCAACATTTTTCAAGTAGCATAGTAAACGGGGCGTTGTCCTCAATGAATTTGATAATCTCAAAATCTTCTTTTGTTGTAGTTCCATTGACTGTCATAGGTATCTAAGCGAGTTTTCCACATAACATTATTAGTTTTCCTCTGAATAGTCCTATTCCTCCCAACGAAGGAATCATGGCAGGCTTCCATATAGCCTCTCAAGTTCTTTCTGGCATAATGTTCACTTGTGTTTCTTCATCAAGAATGTAGTCAATGTCAAAGTCCCATATTCTTGCTTCGACTTGCTCCATTTCTTTGAAGATCTCTGGAAATTGAACATCTTTATGTTCCTTTAGGGTTTCTTTCATATGTATTAATATTTTCTTTTATTCTTGTTGGGTTTTTGCCTTTTATGGATCTTCCTTATGGTCTTCTTGATTCATATTTATCCTTTCAAGCTTAGCGATCAATCTAGGGAAATCCAATACCTCATGGTCCCTAGCTTTGCAGCAGAGACAACTAGGTCTTCTGCCAGGGCATTCCTTAGCTAGATGGCATTTTTTTTGCAACTATAACATAGGATTAATCCTCGCTTTCTTTTAAATGATCCTCAGCCTCTTCTGTACTGTGCACTAGAATCGCGATAGCTAACTTACAAAAAATTCTTTCTAGGATCCTGCATCCATTTGTTAGTCTAGACATTCTTTCTATGCATAGGTATAACATATCTATCATTATACTTATCAGATCTATTCATATCAAACTTTCTTTCCTCTATTAATGCCCTATTTTTTAAGCTAGGACAGAATCTATCAAACATACCTAGATCAATGCTCTAGAACCAAAAAAAAATCACTTATCTTACTTCTACAGAGCACAAAGCTTCCAGATCTAAGAACTTTTGACTATTCTTACCGTTATTAGAGCACATAGCTTACATATATTACCTATTTTCTGCAGATCTGACCTCTTTCTTTCAAAAATTTCCACTTTTACTTTTCTTAGAGCACAAAGCATTCAGAACTCGCTTCTTTTCTTCAGATCTGATCTTCCTTTCTTCATATCTAACCTTATTCCTGGCACAAAGCTTCACAGGTCAGGTAAAAAGCTGCACGCTAGGGCAATATATCTACACACAGAGCTTTCTTTTGCACAAAGTTTCATTTTCCTCAGTTCCTAGCAATCACAGTTTCAGGTCCCAACAACGGAACCATTTTTTGACACATGGGAAAACCCAAGGTCCAACGCTCAAGAGCGCACCAACAAAGCCCTAACTACCGGCCCTTTCAGCAACACTTGCGAAGCAGAAGAAGTCTCACCCGAGGTATAGGCAAGGGTGGTTGCAAGACTCAGGTGTCTACAACCTTAGCTGGGACACAGATCTGTGATTATATCATTTACAAAGCACTTAACATCGATCATTTGTCAATATTCAACCCTTATTCTACTTCACAGATAGCACAAAGCATCGCGGTGTACACTCATATCTACAATATTTTAATACTTAACCATAATAACCTAGATCAGATCTAGTATATTAGCACTAATCATCCTCATTCACATCATATTTAACAATCATATATATCTAAGAAGCACAAAACATAAGTGGATATATCAAAGCACATAGCATAAGCAAAAACACATTGAATCAAATCACAGAGCATAACACACAGATTTACGTGGTTCACCCCCACCTTGGGGCTACGTCCACAAGATCTTCTTCTTTATTATCATCTTCAATATGTTACAAGCACAAAGCCTCCAAAACCCTTCTTCTCATAAGACAGAAGATATGCACAACTTGCTACATCTTTCTTCCTTGCGTTACAGCGCTTAGCTTCCTATAGCAACCTAATAGTAACTTGCACTTAGCCTTGCAAGCCTTACACAATTCCCACAGAGCACTTATTCAACATCACATAGATGCACTACCAATTGCACTAAGCAATCATATCTACTCCTTCTTACATTGCCTATCCTTTTATTTATACATTACAAAAGTGGGCCTAATCGTGAGTAAACCCACGGGCTGACATCCCTTTCCCATTACATTAACCCAAACCCCTAAAAGTGCCCAAAAGTGGACCAAGATCCCGTGATCTCTACTTCGCCTAGCACTCCATCTTTGATAGGCTGTCGAAGTCCAAAAATAGTCAAATATGACCAAGTGTTCCTCAAAACTTGGTCAAGGGCCAACAGCTGGTATGTCATCAGCACGAAGCTCGCACATCATCATAGCACGAGGCTGTCATGTCATTAGCACGAGGCTGGAATCACAACACTTAAGCTGGCACATCATCACAGTAATTAAGTTGGCACATCATCACGGCAATTAAGTTGGCACATCAATATTTTGTGGTACTCTGACAGTCCCTAAGGAGCTGCCCGAGAATCATAAGATTCCCTACCATATAAAATCCTAATGGAGCTACCACGTGGTAGTCTGACAGTCCGTCCTTACCAGACCTTCGGGATCTACCCAACAATCATAAGATTCCCTAGGATTATAAAAATCCTAATGGAGCTACCACTACTTATCAAGATACCATAGTATCATCAGCACTGCTCCCCCTTTTGAGGAAGGTCCTTTCAGACTATACCAAGCTTGTCTCGAAAATATTTACACTTTACACAAGACAAAGGCTTGCTTTGCAACCTACTCATCTGAGCCAACATATCAGAGTTTTATAGATCCTCTCTGCATCATATCTTGGGTGAAGTGATATCGGATCTCTATGTGCTTTGACTCATCATGGAACACATGGTTCTCCATCATTTTTATACAACTTGGTTATCACATAGAATCACGGTGGCTTCCATCTCTAGATCAAATAGATCGGTCAACAACATCTGAAGCCATATGGCTTCACAAATGGTGGAACATGCAACAATGTATTCCACTTCTATCGTGCTTGGAGCAATACTGAATTGCTTCCTACTATGCCATGAGATCATGGCTGACCTTAGACTGAAACAACATCCTGAAGTGCTCTTTCTATCAGAAACACTTCCAGCTCAATCTGACTCGGTGTAACCACTCAGTATGAAGTCAAGATCTCTAGTATAATAGAGACCAAAATTCAACATACCCTTAAGGTATCTCATCATATGTTTTGCAGCAACAATGTGAACACGTCTAGGTTCTACTGGATACTAACTCAAGGAAAAACATATATCTAGCCTGGTATTCATCAGATACATCACTGAACCAATAATATGTCTGAACAGAGTAGCATCAACCAATTCTGACGAGGTATCTACCAGGAGCTTCAACTTCGTTTCCATGGGTGTGTACATGGATTTTCATTTCAACATGTCAACCCTTTTCAATTTTAACTGCATACTTCCCTTGGTTAAGGAAGATCTTCTATGTGCTCTACCAAACTTCAAGACCTAAGAGATAGTGCATTTAGGTCTTCCATCAAACTCTGTGGCAAGCTTCTTCAACAATCTGTGATGAGATTTTCTTCATCTTGTCAAGAATACATCATCTACATATAGTAGTAACATCACTGCCTCATCATTCATAACCTTGAGATAAAGGTTAGAATCAACTTTACTCTTGGTAAATCCCAATCTCTTTAGGAAACTGTAAATTCTGCCATATAAAGCTCTAGGAGCTTGCTTCAATATGTACAAATCCTTCTTCAATTGGCAGACATGAGTCTTTCTATCTTCAATCTTCAAATAAATTTTTCTCATTACATTGTACCAATTTGGCACACTTGCTCAACTGCAACTCAATCTGCACAATCATGTGTTATCTCTATGTGCTTTCTGAAAAGCCCTATATGTCTCACTGATTGAGAGTATGTCCTCTCCTCTTTCTACAACCGTTCCTTCTAGAACTAGGACTCTGCACCTACACCTACTCTAAAGTTGAGAATGGTTGCTCCATTCTCACTGTGACTGCCGAAATCTGGGAGTAATTCCTCTACTCCATCATGGAAACAACTTCATCTGAAATTGAGAGTGGCTCAGTAACTGATACTGAAGATAGCTCTTCTTATTTCATGGAGGTAACTCTATCTTTCATTGTAGTCATGTCTCCATGACCCAACCAATGTACTACACCAACTGCCACTCAATTTTTATATATTGGGATTGCTCCCCCTGCATCTCATACTATATATGAATCATGGTTGTTCTGGTTGTCTTCCGAAATACTGAAACTATTTCTTCAATAAGTGTCTCGTCATAGTCTTCTCCCTCTTGCTGGGAGAATTCTCTAGACACACATCATGCTTTGAACATCTGCAACATGCTTGATCTGTATATATCAATATTGGAAGTCAATATTAACTTCTCTTCTAGTCTCACGGAAGAATCCATATCCTAGTCTTTCTGACTGGCTTCCTTCTCTATTACTAAAACAAGGGAATCTTCCCAGGGGATTTCATATATCCTAGAAGTTTTCGAAGCTACGATCTAGTCTTCTCACGGCATCTGTCTCCCAGTCCTGTAAGTTGTCTCTTCATCTAATCCTTTCTGAGATTAGGCTTACTCACGATTTCTTCTGAGTCTACAAGGACTTCATTATCTCTTACAGGGTATACTTGGTGTTGAATACCAAGTCTAAAAAAGACAGTCATGCTTCAAAAGAGATTTGCTTCCCGTTCTAATGTTCGGTCATCTTTGGAGCCTTTTTCTCCTTTCAATCAATCTTCATATGAGATACTTTGAATCTCAAGAGATAGCTTCTTCTTCATCTTATTTGTTACATGAGTGTATATGTTCATGTACATAGTGTGCTTCATGTCTCATATAATATGTTGTCTTCAACAACCTTCACTATAGCTTCCTCAAGGTTATCACTTGTGACCTGAAACAAGATCAAAAAGCAAGAATAATACTCTTTTGAAAATAGTAGATAAAACGATAGCATGAATAATCATCACAGTAGCTCCTTTAGAGCTATCACGTGTAACTTGTATGAAGTAAAGATCAAAAGTAAGAAATACAATACGAAATGAGGTCAACACTCTTATAGTGTTATGGTCAAACATTCCTCCATGGCAACCTAGAACTAACACAAGAGATTTCTCCTAGAGGATATGTTAGTTTGTATCAGGAAAATGATTACATTAAGCATTTATCTCTATATGCTCACATGCTACCAGGTATAGTACTTTTCAAAGACTAATTATCAACTTCTCATGTGCAACTTTGAATCTTATCAACTTAATTAATCAAACCTAGAACAATTAATCAAACCTAGAACCTAGAGACTTGTCCTCAAGAATGAGTGTGATTTTTTTCTTCCAACTCTTCTTCACTCAAAATGACAAGTGCTTTCTTCAACCTATCTTCTTGTACTAAGACAATATGTTATCTTGATAGAAGGTTGGGTTAGAGAATAAACTCTATGATCTCAACTTTAATCCATCTAATACCTTGACTTTAATTTTGATCAAATGTTAGTATGATGGTCATAGCTGCAACATGAAACACTGATCAAAATAATGTCATAACATATAGATTCATATCCGAATAATCACACCCAGGTTGCATAATTCCTCTGAATGTGTTGGATCTTGAGATCCTTCTGGATCTATGACAAGAGATCCCTTCTCCTACCAATACCCTTTAAATCTTAACAAATTTAAACATATGTGAGTACATACCTCTAATAGTATTTGCAGGTAGTGGCACCATATGGTAGCAACGACAATGATCACCAACTCTTAAACACTTCAAGGGTGACTGCAACTGGTACTACGGCTGATACTTCAACTAGTACTGCAACTGCAACTGCAACTTAGGGTTTTATGAGGAAACCCTAATTTTCCAAACTTCAAATTTTGAAATTTTGATCCAGGGGATAGATGCGCTAAGCTAAGGCGAGTAAGTTGGTGCAGTCAGATTTCTGAAAATCCAAACTTTACCCCCTCAAACTTGACCAGCGAATTTCTGGACTGGTGCTTCTAGTTTTCTGGTACTTTTGGTTTTCTGGTACTTATGGTACTCTGGTACTTCTAGTTTTCTAGTACTTCTAGTACTTTGTGAAAACTATAGTTTCACATTCCGGGAGATCTACCCACTGAAAACATGCGTTGAAGGTGCCAAATAATTCCTTGGGTTAGGGCGCACTTTTCTAGATGGTTTTGAGGCTGAAAATCTTCTTCAATAAAAATCCCTAATTTTCATGTACAACAACAATGATGTTTTTCTTCTTCTTGTGAAAGATGCTCTCTTTAAATTAGCTCTGATACCATGTTAAAGTTTAAGATATTATTAGGTTTCTTTTCAATTCACTATATAACCATAGCATAGATAGGATCAATGAGAAATACACAATCATAAGAGACACATCATTTATCTTGGGAAACCCTCATGGGGGAGAAAACCCAGCAAAAACTTCCTTAATATAGATAGTCAATACAATGACAAGAGATAACTCAAACAATACAGAAAGTCCACTCCCAAGAATGTGCCTCTCTCTCTCTTCCTTCTTCTCCAACTGCAGCTCCAAAATTGTGTTCTAATGAACAAGTGAGTGAGTGAACAAATGAGGCATTGGCCTCTCTTATTTATACAATCTCGCGGGTACTGAACTGAGGTGTCTTTTCACTAGCAGGGCCGATTTCTCAATCTGGGTGGTTATAACCACTTTAATATATTATGGGGGATGACTTCTCATTTAGTATATTACAATTAGGGTTTGACCAATCCACAAAAGGGGATTTGGTCATTTACAATACCCGACATGAACAATCTGCAAAAGGAGATTGATCTACTGAATAATACATCAATAATAAATTGAATACTCTTTGTAGTTACATTATTTCAACACTCCCCCTTAACAAGAAGGGTATTCTACAACAGCATCAGGCGAGAGAGAGGGCAACATCATCAACAACATCTTGGAACACTGAATTCTGTATCTATAAATCATCGGAAGTTTTTCTCATCATCATCATTCACAGCATGGAGTTGGAGTAGCATCATCATTCTTCTTTAGCATGAGGCTAAAGTAACATCGTCATCTTCTTTAGCATGTGGCTAAAGTAATATCATCAACATCTTTAGCATGAGGCTAAAATAACATCATCATCTTCAGCGTTGAAGCTGAAATAACATCACCATCATCATCTTCAATGAGAAGCTAAAGTGGCATCATCAACATCACCTTTAGAAAGAAGCTAAAGTGGCATCATCAACATCATCTTTAGCAAGAAGCTAAAGTGGCATCATCAACATCATCTTTAGAAAGAAGCTAAAGTGGCATCATCAACATATCCATCAACATGGATTAGTATAACACTAATACATCATCATCATCAACAACAACAACAACACAGCACAAAGGTTGGAGCATCATCAACATCAGCATTGGGCTAAGAGTCTTCAACACAAAGCTAGAAACACATCATCACAGCACGAGGTTGGCACATCATCACAGCACGAAGCTAGTGTTGGCACAGGGGCAGACTCAGGGTCCAACGCTCAAGATCACACCAACAAAGCCCTAACTATTGGCCCTTTCAGCAACACCTATGAAGAAGATGAAGTCTCACCCGAGGTAGAGGCATGGGTGGTTGCAAGTCTCAGGTGTCTGCAACCTTAGCTGGGACACAGATCTGTGATTATATCATTTACAGAGCACTTAACATTGATCATTCGTAAATATTCAACCCTTATTCTACTTCACAGATAGCACAGAGCATCGTGGTGTACACTTAGATCTACAGTATTTCAATACTTAACCATAGTAACCCAGATCAAATCCAGTAGATCAGCACTAAGCATCCTCATACACATCAGATCTAACAATCATATATATATAAGAAGCACAGAGCATAAGTGGATATATCAAAGCCCATAGCATCAACAAAAACACATTGAATCAAATCACAGAGCATAACAGACAAATTTACGTGGTTCACCCCCACCCTGGGGCTATGTCCACAAGATCTTCTTCTTTATTATGTTCTTCAATCTATTACAAGCACAAAGCCTCCAAAACCCTTCTTCACATAGGACAAAATATCTGGGAAGCTCGCTAGATCCTTCTTCCTTGCGTTACAGCACTTAGCTTCCTATAGAAACCTCACAGTAACTTGCACTTAGCCTTGCAACCCTTACACAGTTCACATAGAGAACTTATTCAACATTACATAGATGCACTACCAATTGCACTAAGAAATCATATCTACTCCTTCTTACATTTCCTATACATCTATTTATACATTACAAAAGTGGGTCTAATTGTGGGTAAACCCATAGGCCGACATCCCTTTCCCATTACATTAACCCAAAACCCTAAAAGGGCCCAAAAGTGGACCGAGATCCTGTGATCTCTGCTTTGCCTGGCGCTCCATCTTTGACAGGATGTCGAAGTCCAAATATGGTCAAATATGACCAAGTGTTCCTCAAAAATTGGTCAAGGGATAACATGCCCCCAACACTCACCTGTGACTCATCCCAAGTCACTCTAGTCTGATCAATTCCACCTCGAATGCCTCGAGCTACTTCAACCTGCTACAGTACGACAACCTCTTTCTCAGTGAACTCCTGGATCATTGTGTCGTTTACTGGCCCTTCTAGGCATTGTTCTGTGGTGATGACAACCTTTTCAAGCTCGTCTCCCTGGATTTCAACTTCAATGAACAGTTGGCATGCCTTTTCTTAGATTGGTTGAAGTCATTGGGAGACTTCCATCACTTTACTTTGCAGCGTGTGTAGACTGGATTGCATTCTTCAATTGGTTGTAATAGGCGTGGAAGATGGCATTGGACTACCACTGCTTGTTCATGTCACTGGAGTACCACAGCGTATAGAACTTCGCAGCCAGTGGTTCGAAGGGTTTGATCTTCGGAAAAGTGGCACATTTTGGTAGCTCCCGGGCGATGAAAGTGATTAGTATGAGAAACCAACTAAAGTGGAACTCATACCCTTGGTCTTGCACTTCTCTGCAATCAAGCTCTAGCTGGTTTACAAGGTACTGCGCCCAGTTGATCTGTAGTCCCTCGACGCACTTCCCTGCGAGGTCAACTACGAATCCAATCATTTGTGTTGGTTTGTTCTTGCGAACTAGATTGTCCATGATCAACTGACAGGGAAGGCGCATTGTGCCGCTCTAGATAGAGACTACCTTGTAGCCTTGTGTGCCTTTCTCGACATCGCCATAAGTTTCTTTTATCCTCTGTGCTAGTGCTCGATCTGAGGTCTTTCTAGGGTAAAACTCATGTGGGTCATTGCCTTGCATATTAAGTCATGTGATCTGATTGATCAAGTTCGGATCCACAGTGATGCGGCGGTCCAACCATAAGTATCCTCCATGGTAGCAGGGCAACAACAACTTGATGCATGCATTGACTTCCTGGTGTCTGACGAAGTGCGGGATATTCATTACATTAAGCAGTGTGGACTGTGTGAGGTTCTGGTTCCATGATTGTAGGACAATCTTAGAATTCTTGCCTTTGGTCCTGGTTAAGTACTGATGCGGGGCTAACATGCTATAAACTTTACAATCTCCAAGGTTAAAATCACTAAATTTCAGTACTGTGAGCTTCTCTTGGTCAGCACGAACTACGCGCACCCCTTTCGGAAGGTATGCGGTGATCAAAGCGTACTCGAAGTCTCTTGGTACACTGTCATGGTTGATGGCACTGCTTAGAGGTGGTAAGTAAGTAGGTAAAATGCGTTGGATAAGCTTGGCATTTGCGATGTCATCCCTGTGCTTGGTTTGTTTCTCATCGATCAGTTGGGATGGACCGGCGCGAGCAGTGGAAGGGGAGGCCTGGAGTCCTCTTGTTGACGATGCTTGGACTCGTTTAGATAATCCTCGCTCCAACATGACTCTCTTAGTCATTAAGTCAATCAAAACTTCTTCAACTACTTTCTTAGCAGCGCTGAGCTCGTCCGACATACAAGCTCGGATCAACTAGCTCGTGTGTGAAATGAATTCTTAGACTATAGTGAATGGTATGAGAACAAGGCAATGATCACAAGGTGAATTAATCTCAGGGTTCGGGCTCAAATTCTCACTTAGAAAAAAGTATTCTCAGTGCGTGGCATGACGGACTAAGTAGGGAAACTTAGAAATGGTCTGCTTGCAACAAGTATGAGGCTGCATTAACTTATGTTGTGTCTGTTATGGCACGGTCTAACGGTCTAGTGGCGAGCCATAAATGATTTCTGACCCGTTCGGAGCAGCAGTCGAACGGTTATATTGGCTTCCAACGGCTATATTACTTCGCCTCGGCGAAGTGGCATATATCGTTGTTCTAATATCCTGACGAAGATCCAATTCTGCAAAGTGTCTTACTACGAGGTACCCTCTGGGATCTTCTGTAATTTTTCAATCTTAGCCTTCTTCTTACTTATCTTTCTAGCCTTCTTTCCAGTGAGCTTCGTCTCAGTGATTCTCTTCCCATATTGATTCTTATTTTCCTCGGACATAGCCACTTCATGTTGGTGAGATTCTCTCCTAGGGTTTAGGTATATCACTTCTTCTTTGTCTGGGGTAGAAATTTCAACCTTTTATGTAGCTTTGGCCTCGACATCTGGGCTTCTAGTGTCATATGGCTTCGAGCGGTTCTCATATTCTTCTATCAACTGTGCGATCCTTTTATTCATGAATTCTTTTAACTCTTGTCTCTGTTCTTATAAAACCTCTTCTTCTTCCTTCTTTCTGGCTTGATCTCTTTCCATCCAACATTTTTCGAGTAGCATAGTAAACGGGGCGTTGTCCTCAATGAATTTGATAATCTCAAAATCTTCTTTTGTCGCAGTTCCATTGACTGTCATAGGTATCTAAGTGAGTTTTCCACATAACATCGTCAGTTTTCCTCTGAATAGTCCTATTCCTCCCAACGAAGGAATCATGGCAGGCTTCCATATAGCTTCTCAAGTTCTTTCTGGCATAATGTTCACTTGTGTTTCTTCATCAAGAATACAGTCAATGTCAAAGTCCCATATTCTTGCTTCGACTTGCTCCTTTTCTTTGAAGATCTCTGGAAATCGAACAAATTTATGTTCTTTCAAGGTTTCTTTCATATGTATTAATACTTTCGTTGATTCTTGTTGGGTTTCTGCCTTTTCTGGATCTTCCTTATGGTCTTCTTGATTCAAATTTATCCTTTCAAGCTTAGCGATCATTCTAGGGCAATCCAATACCTCATGGTCCCTAGCTTTGCAACAGAGACAACTAGGTCTTCTATCAGGTCATTCCTTAGCTAGATGGCATGGTTTTTGCAACTGTAACATAGGATTAATCCTCGCTTTCTTTTAAATGACCCTCAGACTTTTTTGTACTGTGCACTAGAATCGTGATAGCTAACCTGTAGAAAATTCTTTCTAGGATCCTGCATCCATTTGTTAGTCCAGACATGCTTTCTATGCATACGTATAACATATCTATCATTATACTTATCAGATCTATTCATATCAAACTTTCTTTCCTCTGTTAATGCCCTAGTTTTTAAGCTAGGAAAGAATCTATCAAACATATCTAGATCCATGCTCTAGAACCAAAAAAAATTCACTTATCTTACTTCTACAGAGCACAAAGCTTCCAGATCTAAGAACTTTTGACTATTCTTACCTTTATTAGAGCACATAGCTTACAGATATTACCTATTTTCTGCAGATCTGACCTCTTTCTTTCATAAATTTCCACTTTTACTTTTCCTAGAGAACAGAGCATTCAGATCTCACTTCTTTTCTTCAAATCTGATCTTCCTTTCTTCAGATCTGACCTTATTTTTGGCACAAAGCTTCACAGCTCAGGTAAAAAGCTTCACACTAGGGCAACATATCTACACATAGAGTTTTCTTTTGCACAAAGTTTCTTCTTCCTCAGTTCCTAGAAATCACAGTTTCAAGTCCCAACAACGGAACCATTTTTTGGCATAGGGGCAAACCCAGGGTTCAATGCTCAAGAGTGCACCAACAAATCCCTAACTACCGACCCTTTCGGTAACACTTGCGAAGCAGATGAAGTCTCACCCGAGGTAGAGGCAGGGGTGGTTGCAAGACTCGGGTGTCTGCAGCCTTAGCTGGGACACAGATCTGTCATTATATCATTTACAAAGCACTTAGCATCGATCATTTGTCAATATTCAACCCTTATTCTACTTCGCAGATAGCACAAAGAATCGCGGTGTACACTCAGATCTACAGTATTTCAATACTTAACCATAGTAACCCAGATCAGATCCAGTAGACCAGCACTAAGCATCCTCATACACATCAGATTTAACAATCATATATATCTAACAAGCACAGAGCATAAGTGGATATATCAAAGCACATAGCATAATAAAAAACACATTGAATCAAATCATGGAGCATAACACACAGATTTGCGTGGTTCACCCCCACCCTGGGGCTATGTCCACAAGATCTTCTTCTTTATTATCATCTTCAATCTGTTACAAGCACAAAGCCTCCAAAACCCTTCTTCTCATAGGACAGAAGATCTGTGAAGCTTGCTAGATCCTTCTTCCTTGCCTTACAACACTTAGCTTCCTATAGCAACCTCATAGTAACTTGCACTTAGCCTTGCAAGCCTTACACAGTTCGCACATAACACTTATTCAACATCACATAGATGCACTACCAATTGCACTAAGCAATCATATCTACTCCTTCTTACATTGCCTATCCTTCTATTTATACATTACAAAAGTGGGCCTAATCGTGAGTAAACCCACGAGCCGACATCCCTTTCCCATTACATTAACCCAAACCTCTAAAAGGGCCCAAAAGTGGACCGAGATCCCGTGATCTCTACTTTGCCTAGTGCTCCATCTTTGACAGGCTGTCGAAGTCTAAAAACGGTCAAATATGACCAAGTGTTCCTCAAAACTTGGTCAAGGGCCAACAACTGGCATGTCATCGGCACGAGGCTGGCACATCATCATAGCACGAGGCTGGCATGTCATTAGCACGAGGCTGGAATCACATCACTTAAGTTGGCACATCATCACAACAATTAAGTTAGCACATCATCACAGCAATTAAGCTGGCACATCATCACGGCAATTAAGCTGGTACATCAACATTTTGTGGTACTCTGACAGTCCCTAAGGAGCTGCTCAGGTTTCATAAGATTCCCTAGGATATAAAATCCTAACGGAGCTACCACGTGGTAGTCTGACAGTCCGTCCTTACCAGACCTTCAGGATCTGCCCAACAATCATAAGATTCCCTAGGATTATAAAAATCCTAACGGAGCTACCACTATTGATCAGGATACCATAGTATCATCAGCACTGCTCCCCCTTTCGAGGAAGGTCCTTTCGGACTATACCAAGATTGTCTCGAAAGTATTTACACTTTACACGAGACAGAGGCCTAGTTTGCAACCTACTCATCTGAGCCAACATATTGGAGTTTTATAGCTCCTCTCTGCATCATATCATGGTTGAACTGATATCGTATCTCTATGTGCTTCGACTCATCATGGAACACATGGTTCTCCATCATTTTTATACAACTTGGTTATCACATAGAATCATGGTGGCTTCCATCTCTAGATCAAATAGATCGGTCAACAACATCAGAAGCCATATGGCTTCACAACTGGTGGAACATGCAACAATGTATTCTTCTTCTGCCGCACTTGAAGCAATACTAAATTGCTTCCTACTCTACCATGAGATCATGGCTGACCTCAGACTGAAACAACATCCTGAAGTGCTCTTTCTATCAGAAACACTTCCAGCTCAATCTGAATCGGTGTAACCACTCAGTATGAATTCAAGATCTCTAGTATAATAGAGGCCAAAATTCAACATACCCTTAAGGTATCTCATCATATGTTTTGCAGCAACAATGTGAACACGTCTGGGTTCTATTGGATACTAACTCAAGGAAAAACATATATCTAGCCTGGTATTCGTCAGATACATCACTGAACCAGTAATATGTCTGAACAGAGTAGCATCAACCAATTCTAATGAGGTATCTACCAGGAGCTTCAACTTCGTTTCCATGGGCATGTACATGGATTTTTATTTCAACATGTCAACCCTTCTCAATTTTAACTGCATACTTCCCTTGGTTAAGGAAGATCTTCTCTATGCTCTGCCAAACTTCAAGACCTAAGAGATAGTGCATTTAGGTCTTCCATCAAACTTTGTGGCAAGCTTCTTCAGCAATTTGTGATGAGATTTTCTTCATCTTGTCAAGAATACATCATCTACATATAGTATTAACATCACTGGCTCATCATTCATAACTTTGAGATAAAGGTTAGAATCAACTTTACTCTTGGTAAATCCCAAGCTCTTTAGGAAACTGTAAATTCTGCCATATAAATCTCTAGGAGCTTGCTTCAATACGTACAAATCCTTCTTCAATTGGCAGACATGAGTCTTTCTATATTCAATCTTCAAATCAATTGTTCTCATTACATTGTACCAACCTGGTACACTTTCTCAACTGCAACTCAATCTGCACAATCATGTGCTATCTCCATGTGCTTTCTGCAAAGAACTATCTGTCTTGCTGATTGAGAGTATGTCCTCTCCTCTTTCTACAATTGTTCCTTCTGGAACTAGGACTCTGCACCTACACCTGCTCTAAAGTTGAGAATGGTTGCTCCATTCTCACTGTGACTGCCGAAATCTGGGAGTACTTCCTCTACTCCATCATGGAAACAACTTCATCTGAAATTGAGAGTGGCTCAATAAATGATACTGAAGATAGCTCTTCTTCTTTCGTGGAGGTAACTCTATATTTCATTGTAGTCATGTCTCCATGACCCAACCAATGTACTACACCAACTGCCACTCAATTTTTATATATGGGGATTGCTCCCCCTGCATCTCATACTATATTGGAATCATGGTTGTTCTGGTTGTCTTCATAAATACTGGAACTATTTCTTCAATAAGTGTCTCGTCATAGTCTTCTCCCTCTTGCTGGGATAATTCTCTGGACACACATCAAGCTTTGAACATCTGCAACATGCTTGATCTGTATATATCAATATTGGAAGTCAATATTAACTTCTCTTCTAGTCTCACGGAAGAATCCATATCCTAGTCTTTCTGATTGGCTTCCTTCTCTATTACTGAAACAAGGGAATCTTCCCAGGGGATTTCATATCTCCTAGAAGTTTCCGAAGCTACGATCTAGTCTTCTCACGACATCTGTCTCCCAGTCCTGTAATTTGTCTCTTCATCTGATCCTTTCTGAGATCAGGCTTACTCATGATTTCTTCTGAGTCTACAAGGACTTCATTATCTCTTACAGGGTATACTTGGTGTTGAATACCAAGTCTAAAAAAGAGAGCCATGCTTCAAAAGAGATTTGCTTCTCGTTCTAATGTTCGGTCATCTTTGGAGCCTTTTCCTCCTTTCAATCAATCTTCATATGAGATACTTTGAAACTCTAGAGATAGCTTCTTCTTCATCTTATTTGTTACATGAGTGTATATGTTCATGTACATAGTTTGCTTCATGTCTCATATAATATGTTGCCTTTAACAACCTTCACTATAGCTTCCTCAAGGTTATCACCTATGACCTGAAACAAGATCAACAAGAAAGAATAATACTCTTTTGACAATAGTAGATAAAATGATAGCATGAATAATCATCACAGTAGCTCCTTTAGAGCTATCACTTGTGACCTATCTGAAGTAAAGATCAAAAGTAAGAAATACAATACGAAATGAGGTCAACACTCTTCTAGTGTTGTGGTCAAACATTCCTCCATGGCAACCTGGAACTAACACAAGAGATTTCTCCTAGAGGATATGTTAGTTTGTATCAGGCAAATGATTACATTAAGCATTTATCTCAATATGCTCACATGCTACCAGGTATAATACTTTTCAAAGACAACTTATCAACTTGTCATGTGCAATTTTGAATCTTATAAACTTAATTAATCAAACTTGGAACCTGGAGCCTTGTCCTCAAGAATGAGTGTGATTCTTTTCTTCCAACTCTTCTTCACTCAAAATGACGAGTGCTTTCTTCAACCTGTCTTCTTGTACTAAGAAAATATGTTATATTGACAGAAGGTTGGGTTAGACAATAAACTCTATGATCTCAACTTTAATCCATCTAATACCTTGACTTTAATTTTGATCAAATGTTGGTATGATGGTCATAGCTGCAACATGCAACACTGATCAAAATAATGTCATAACATATAGATTCATATCCGAATAATCACACCCAGGTTGCATAATTCCTCTGAATGTGTTGGATCTTGAGATCCTTCTGGATTTATGGCAAGAGATCCCTTCTCCATCCAATACGCTTTAAAGCTTAACAATTTAAACATATGTGAGTACATACCTCTAATAGCTTTTGCAGGTAGTGGCACCATCTGGTAGCAATGATAATGATCACCAACTCTGAAAAACTTCAAGGGTGACTGCAACTGGTACTACGGCTGATACTTCAACTAGTACTGCAACTTAGGGTTTTATGAGGAAACCCTAATTTTCCAAACTTCAAATTTTGAAATTTCGATCCAGGGGATAGATGCGCTGAGCTGAGGCGAGTAAGCTAGTGCAGTCAGATTTCTGAAAATCCAAATTTTACGCCCTCAAACTTGACCAGTGGATTCCTGGACTGGTGCTTCTGGTTTTTTGGTACTTCTGGTTTTCTGGTACTTATGGTACTCTAGTACTTCTAGTTTTCTAGTACTTCTAGTACTTTGTGAAAACTAGGGTTTCACTTTCTGGGAGATCTACCCACTGAAAACATGTGTTGAAGGTGCCAAATAATTCCTTGAGTTAGGGCGCACTTTTCTAGATGGTTTTGAGGCTGAAAATCTTCTTCAATAAAATCCCTAATTTTCATGTACGACAACAGTGATGTTTTTCTTCTTCTTGTGAAATATGCTCTCTTTAACTTATCTCTGATACCATGTTAAAGTTTAAGCTATTATTAGGTTTCTTTTCAAGTCACTATATAACCATAGCATAGATAGGATCACTGAGAAATACACAATCACAAGAGACACATCATTTATCCTGGGAAACCCTCATGGGGGAGAAAACCCAGAAAAAAACTTCCTTAATATAGATAGCCAATACAATGCCAAGAGATAACTCAAACAATATAGAAAGTCCTCTTCCAAGAATGTGCCTCTCACTCTCTTCCTTCTTCTCCAATTGCAGCTCCAAAATTGCGCTCTGATGAACAAGTGAGTGAGTGAACAAATGAGGCATTGGCCTCTCTTATTTATACAATCTGGGGGGTACTGAACTGAGGTGTCTTTTCACTGGCAGGGACGATTTATCAATATTGGTGGTTATAACCACTTTAATATATTATGGGGGGCAACTTCTCACTTAGTATATTACAATTAGGGTTTGACCAATCCACAAAAGGGGATTTGGTCATTTACAATACCCAACATGATCAATCTGAAAAAGGGGGTTGATCTACTAAATAATACATCAATAATAAATTGAATACTCTTTGTAGTTACATTATTTCAACAACGTCCAGGTGGAAGGGAAAGATCCCCATGGGTCTAGGTATGCCAAGATGTCTCTGGTTAAAAATCCTACTTTCTCCCTGGTTCAAGTCTCTGACATCTCTCTGCCCCTGGTTGGGGTCACAACATCTATCTATGGGCTTTCAACCCCATGGAGGTCCAAGTTATTGATCTCCCCATATGTACATGTCCACCGGAAAAATTCCTACAGCAACAACAACTATGCCCTCCATGGGCTCATAAGTCACAGGGATCATAGCAATGTCAATCACATCCAATAATCAAATTACCCAAACATATGCATCGAACCCCCCTTTACCCAGACAAATTCTCAAAGACGTTATGCAGTTTAATAGGTCAGGTTTGGAGAGGGTCTCAGGATGTCCTATTAGGCTAATCCTCCTCAAGTTTGGGGTGTTTCCCAAGTGAAATCAAATCTAGGACATGTAATTATGTGAAATGGTGTAGGGAAAATGTTTGGGCAGAGGGTGCAGTGATAACAAGGAAATGTTGGGGGACATTGTCCTGGCGTCATGACCATAGGTAATAGTGTTACCCACAAGAACTTCATGAAAATGGGCTCGTGATGAGACCCCCTTTCTCTTGGCTATGCCACCAAGAGCCACTACGTTGGTTTGGTGACTAGATAGATGGTAGTGTCATACCGCTACATGCTCGTGAACCTAATAGGTTGGCTCATGATGAGACCTCCCATCCACCAACTAGACCTTGAGTTTTGTTTTATATTACAGGTCCCCTTTTCTTACTGAGAAGCCTTTTATTTCTTTCTCTAGAATCCATGGGCAAAGCATCTCAAAGGTTTTATTTTGGCTTTTCACTCTTGCCAGTTATTTTTACCTCCTGGGCCTTTAGCCCCTTCTTCCCACAAGGCTAGGTACAACCCTTCCTAGTGTGGAAGAAATGGACGATGACCTTTCATAGACCCACCCAATGGAAACTCATCCTAAAGGAGAGCCATCTTATTAGGGAATTATGTCMCCCCCCCCCCCCAGATATGAATAAGTTAAAGAGCATAATTTCCAAGAAAATGTTATGAAATAAAGGATAGTTCAGTGCAACATATTCAAATGGTTCGAAAATCAGAGTGACACGTACCATGCTACCCGGACTCATTACCTCATGGAGCAAGACCTACTGCTACTTTAGGACCAGGCTAGTGAGATGGATGTTGTTGATGTTGATAGACAAGCTGCACTGAAGAAAAGATGGACCCTCCAGGACTAAGCTCAAGTCATCTGGCTCTCGGAACTCCATGTCTAGGACATGTGGGCCTCGAGACATGATCTCCTTAGTTATCCCTAGGATAGGGGATAACATTTGGCTCCAACTCGTGGACATGTGCTCACCGTAGAGCACATGAGAAACTCACCATCGCTAGCATGACCTTTATTTGCTAGATCTCAACAAAATGAATCAGTAATGTTCAGGGTGGTGATATCACCCCTCACTCATATGTGATATAATGGAATAAAAGTAAGCATGGATATATATACATTATGAAAATGAAACTACAACTATACTACACTAGCATGATATGCAGATGATATATACAATGAATACAAATACCTACCTAACTTACCTGTGAAGTCATGTCTTTGCCCCATGATGGAGTTTAAGGAGGTGTCCGCTAACCGGTAATGGACGTCTTCTTCCTTCCAACGTGGATAGATAGTGGGAATCCTTGACTGACTTCATTCTTATTCTAAAAGTCCCAAGCCAAAACTGCACACTCCCTTTAATAAAGTATTAGGGACTTCTTGATCATTCTTTGGTTTGAAAATTTGAGTCCCCCTCTAGAATTGCCCTTTATAAGGAGCCCTAGGAGCTTGTTATTGAGCTCTTTCCAAGTTGACAATCCTATTCATCATTAATTCTTGGGTTTTTACCGTGCCATCTACAGTCAATTGTAGATTTTCCAAGCTAGCACCAATATCTGAGGTAGACTCGACATTATGAACTATTTTAAGTTTAGCATTTATTTTGACTCTTGCGACAGAGAAAGGTTCAACTCTGGATGATGATAGATTGTCTTCAATTTTATTTTCCACCTCTTGGGCCTCTTGGATTGTTTTAGGGGCTTTGTCTCTGAGGAGAAAACCCATATGTCCTGTAAAGGATTTAGTGTAAATAAAGAGAAGGAAATTGTCTGAAGGATGATATGATCTCCAAACAATGATTTCACTATAGGAGAGTTTCAAGGAGGTTTTCTTCGAAAGGACTTGGGAGGATTGGTATACCTCCCTGAGCTTTGTGAAGTCGCTAGATAATTTTCTTAAAACTATCAAAGGGATGAGGGGATCACCCTCAGTGGATTCGACAGGTAAGATTTGTAAGATAAAGGATTTTGAGAAAGAGGCTTACTGAAAAAGTGTCATCTTGAGGAATATTGACTCAATGTTCCCCGACAACGGCGCCAAAATTTTATCACACAATTTGTGCTTGCCCAAATCCCAAGGCAAATGGATACAAAATTGGCGTAACTGGGAATGACCTATCATTGTCACCTTAATAGGAAATCCCTTTCTATTTAAGAGTATGTTGCAGTACCCCATGGATGCGTCCCTAGTGACCTGAGGGTTTGAGAAGGCTAAGGAAAATGATACAAGACAATCCCTCCATCTCACAGGTCACTCAAGTTAAAAGGGTTCTTTAAGTCTTATTGAAGATGAAGCAAGAGAATATTATTATGTACCTGCCCAGAACAAGACAACAAAGCAAAAAGAGGCACTTTCCAAGTACCAAAATGATATTAGTGCTTCATAAGACAATGAACTCTTAAGAAATGTACTAGCTAATATAGAATTGCAGCAGTATAGCAGTTTATAACAACAATAATAGATTTGCAACAACCACAATAATTATGCTTCAGAATTCTTGATAAAAGACTTGAAATAATAGCTTTAACTAGGAAAATTGATAATGGATAGTCACAAGTAGTTTTAGCAATGTCTAGCTAGCATAACATATCACTTTTATGGTTAATTTGTTTTTGTTAGATGGTTGTAGCAATATTTTGCAACAACAACAAGTGGGTTAATTATTTAGGATTATCTAAGGTTAGTAGGACTTAGTAGGTGTTCAAGAGAAGATGTTCTGAAAATTGTTTGATCAATCAACACTTGTAATGGGTAGACTAGTGCCTTCTAGGGTAATGGAGTCAATGATGGAAGCATCAACTCTTAGAGGAAAATAGAAATGATAATATTTATCCAAAGGGGATGGAGAGGATGAGAGAGATGTTGGTAGCCCAAGGCCTCAAAAATCCAAGTCCTAGAGATAATTGCTAGAAAGTAATAAAAATTAGGTCTTAGCGATTTCTCTTTTCCTTAGACAAATTGAAATAAAATATGCAATAGGCAATGGAGTAGGGTTATTAGAGTGATACAATGGTAGGGCTCTAGTATCTACTTCTAGATAGGTTCCTTTCAATAAATCTTAGCAAGTGGAAGATTATAGAGAAAAAGATAGTAGCATATGTCTTTCCCCTAGGGTTTCAAGCAAGCAATTTCATAATATTTGACATGAAACAAGTAAATTCACCATAAGAATTCATTCACAATAAATAAATGCAGATTATCTACTTACTTCACCAAGAATAATCAAGCATAAACCCTAGTTGAAGATCCTCCACATGAAAATTTGCCAAAATACACCAAGATTTGCCTCCCAAAAAATTGTGCACCACTTAATTTCAGCCAATAACCCTTAAAGAGGGCTGAATTTCAGACCACCACTTGTGTGATGAGTCAATGATGATAAAATGATAGTTTTATCTCTCTATTTATACAATACTTGTGACCTTTAATTAAATTTAGGTCATCAAAAGGCCGACATGGCCAAATTACATCAAAAATGCAGTTTTTACATAAATGTTTAATTAAACCCTAAAATCACTTTTAGAGGTGATGTCATGCCCTTCTAGGGTGACGTTGAGCCTCCTGGATGTAACATTGGGCCTCATATGCAAAACGTTAGGCCTACCAAGCCCATGTATGATGCCACACGTGCCAATTAGCACACAATTGTCTCCATAATGAAAATCTTGACGTTGGGTGACATCTAGGGTCACAAAGGTGACTTCATGGGCCTCCCAAAGCCAACATCCTGGTGGAAGGGAAAGATCCACCTAGGTCTAGGTACGCCAAGGTGTCTTTGGTGAAAATTTCTTCTTTCTTCTTGGTGCAAGTCTCTGACATCTCTCTGCCCCTCGTTGGTGTCACAACATCCATCTATGGGCTTTCAGCCCCATGGAGGTCTGAGTTATTCATCTCCCCATATGTACATGTCCATCGGGCAAAGTCCTGCAACAAAAAAAAGTACGCCCTCCATGGGCTCATAAGTCACAAGGATCATAACAATGTCAATCACATCCAATAATCAAATTACCCAAACATGTGCATCAAATACCCCTTTACCCAAACAAATTCTCAAAGACGTTATGCAGTTTAACAGGTCAGGTTTGGAGAGGGTCTCAGGATGTCCTATTGGGCTAATCCTCCTCAAGTTTGGGGTGTTTACCAGGTGAAAGCCAATATAGGTCATGTAAGTATGTGAAATGGTGTAGGGGAAATGTTTGGGCAGAGGTTGCAGTGATAAAAGGAAAATGTAGGTCTTTCTCGTGGGTGCCTCTGTAGAGGGTGAGTTGAACCTTATCATGGATGACATTGTTTCCTAGCCCATTCAATTCCTTTTATTCTTAGCCTTATTTATTTTTCTTTTCAAGGGAATAATTGGGGGACACTGTCCTGGCGTGGTGACCATAGGTAATAGCATCACCCACAAGCACTTCACGGAAATGTGAAGGTTGGCTCGTGATGAGACCCCCTTTCTCTTGGTTATGCCACCAAGAGCCACTACCTTGTTTGGTGACCATATAGATGGTAGTGTCATACCGCTACATGCCCATGGACCTAATAGGCTCGCTCATGATGAGACCTCCCATCCACCAACTAGACCTTGGGTTTTGTTTTATATTATGGGTCCCCTTTTCTTACTGAGAAGCCTTTTATTGCTTTCTTGGGGATCCCTTGGCAAAGAATCTCAATGGTTTTATTTTGGATTTTAACTCTTATTAGCTACTTTTACCCCCTAGGCCTTTAGCCCCTTCTTCCCACAAGTCAAGGTACAACCCTTCCTAGTGTGGAAAACCCAATGCTCGAACCAAGGTAGGGGAAGATGAGAGGGATGATGATGAAAAGTGGTAAGTATGGAAGAAATGGACAATGACCTTTCATAGACCCACCCAGTGGCAACTCATCCTAAAGGAGAACCAACTTACTAGGGCATTTTATCACCCCCCCCAGGTATGAACAAGTTAAAGAGCATAATTTCCAAGTAAACGCTATGAAATAAAGGAGAGTTCAGTGCAACATATTCAAATGCTTCGAAAATTAGAGTGACACATACCATGATACCCGGACTCATTACCTCATGGAGAAAGACCTACTACTACTTCAGGACCAGGCTAGTGGGATGGATGTTGTTGCTACTGATAGACGAGCCGCACTAAAGAAAAGATGGACCCTCCAGGGCCAAGCTTAAGTCGTTTGGCTCTCAACACTCCATGTCTAGGACCTGTGGGCCTCGAGACATGATCTCCTTAGTTATCCCTAGGATAGGGGATAAGAAGCACCATGTTGACGATAGAGATGAGTGAATGCATTTTTTATACACAAAATTATTGCAAGAAGAACAATCTTCGCATAAAACAACAATTTTTTTACTCTGAGTTCCTTTTCAAGATAAAAATGGCTCATAGGTGGTCATTAAAGGACAATGAAATGTATCCTAAAACTCCAATACAAATCCACAACGATGAAGAGGATGTCAGCGTAGATTTAATCCTCGGAATATTGGCCAAAGAAATGTATAAGAAGCCTCTCAGCATAGAAGAGTTCTTTGAATGTTTTTGAAGGGTTAAATAGTCATAACAAGATTGATAAGGAAACCAAATCAGACCTGGAATCCTTGGATAACAAGAAAAAACAATAATTGCAACAAAGTTGACTACACAATGTTAGGGACTCTGAGAAAAATCAAGAGGCACTTCAATCTAAACTACATTATGAGAATGGGATGGGGAGATGACCTTGGATAAGATATGTTGTGGGAGGAATTTAAGACACAAGTTGCAACACTCTTTGTCTATACTAAAATGACCTTGAGAGCAATCTTGACGGCGACAAATATAAATATTTGTCATTCAATACAAATACAAATGAAGAATCAAGGGTATCAGCATCAATATGTGCCACACAAACTCAAACTTGTTTTTGCATCCAAGGTTTGAGATTGAGCATATCCAGGAGTTGTGCGGGGTTTTCTCGAAGAGATAGATGAATGAAAATGGTTTCACATGGGTAAAGGGGGCCTCGTCAAAGGAGACAAAGACCGGGAGCAGGAGATGAGGTTTTTTTAGCGTCAAACAACAAAATGGAGGTGTGCGGAAAATATAACCAGAGAGACAGAGCACGGGGCAGACTAGTAGAATGAGATATGTTTCTTCGGCACAAATGAAATGCCCAAGAGAGAGAATCATGGAGTTAGACCACATATTTGATACCATTGATAGGCTAGGTATGGCAGAAAGTGTAACTCCACACTTGATTCTTTTCATTAACATAAAACATTTATAAATACAAATTTGTATGATGGTTGGTATTCACCTTCCATGTGAGTCTTCCTATCACCTATGACTCCTCGTATTTCTCCTAAATGATATTTACATAAATAATAAAATCACAAGGATTACTTGTCCAACAATCAAGAAACTTATCATTAATGTAAAGAGTCATCCAAATGACCTAGGATTCGGGATTACAACCCTTTTCGATGAAAATATTTCTAAGGCTAGTCTACATGCCACTGACTAAGCCTCTCCTCTACCTCCCTTGTGGCTTGAGGTTAGAAGAGCAAATTTAGTCCAAATGTGGTTTAAGGTTGATTGTATATTGAACCCAACACACTTGAATTCTTACAAGCAAAAGATATTAAGGTCTTATCTCAAGTTCCTTACTCTCATTGGCATCAACATTCTACAAGGATTAGTGAGCATTATGGAATTCCCTCTTAAGATATTAGGCTAATGGGAACTAACCCAAGACTAACTATTCTACCAGCACTAAGAGCCATCATATCCTCGCTAAACTATTTTACCATTTCTACTTAAGAAATGATATGGGGTAGTTATTGAACTTTTAAATTGACTTTACTCCATTGGAGAATCGAATTCAAG
This sequence comes from Picea glauca, assembly GCA_000966675.3. NCBI lineage: Eukaryota > Viridiplantae > Streptophyta > Pinopsida > Pinales > Pinaceae > Picea > Picea glauca. The sequence goes on from JZKD02S1675404.1 coordinate 93,680, forward strand.
TTCCTTATTGAACTCATAAAACTTATTACTTTGAGGGGTCACCAATAGGAGATCCATCACTAACTTGGTCTCCTTTCCCTTAGGCAAGATCATATGTTGGGATGCCAATAGAGGAGTTGGATTCTTGTGAGTATGAGAAGCTTGGGGGGGTTGAGGACTTTTGGAGTTGGGGTTACATAGACCCAACTTGAGAAAACCCTCCTTTCTATTGATTCTTATAGTTCATGACAATACTCTTTTTCATTGAATCTCAACATTAACATCTACATTAACCCTTGGTTGAAGTTGGGGAGGTGGGGTGGGTTTGGGATATGGATTCTAACTCTTGAGGAGAAAACAACCTTTTGTATGGTGTATTATGACATTTAAAGTAACCATTGTGCATATTCATATGGACCACACTTTGAGTCATGCACTCAGAGCCACATTACATATGTATTTCTTCTTTTAAGAGTCCTTATATAACTCCATTTTGATATAAACTCTGACCCATGACCCCAAACAATATGATCCAATGACCTCTAAACAAATAAATTTTCCCAACTTGACGAGTAGTGGAAGATCATTCCATGAGTACATTGGAATCTTATAGAACTCAACCAAGGCTAGAGATTGCAAGAAGATAGCATGGATAGAAAATCAAGTCCCTAGTGTTAGCATACAATAATACTTTTCTTGCAAACCATGGTCCATGGGAGAGGATCTAGTCAAGCGGCCCCAAAAATAAAGGGGAAGAATACCTTTGACAAGTTACAAGTAGTCTTAATTCTCATCTATACAACTTCCCATTGTCATATGTCCATTGCTTGAGCAGAAGGAGGATTTTACCATCAAAATAAGCAATCAAAGTATGTTTTTTTATTGAAGGAATAATTTTCTCTATAGTTGAATAATATAAAACGAAATTAGGCTAAGGAGACTTACATCATTGTATACCTATCGCACAATTTCCTAGCTCGCTTCTTCGACAATGTCATCTTGCTCAACCAATTCCAACTTTGGTATTGCATAGGTATTAGCAACAATATGATGTTTTGTCATCCTAAAGAACCTATAGTACTATATGAGCCTCAAAGAGTACAAATTGAGTTGTGAGATCAGAACAAGTGCAAGGTTAAAAGTTAACGCATATCATGAAAAGTAAATGTCGAAGAACTAAGGGCAATCTTACCTTCACATCCTCATTCATTAAGTTCTTCCTTTAAAATGCATAATATCAAATTCAATTAATTTAGAATCAATAAATATAATTTACTTTAAGTTAATAGTTCTATGAAACATAAATATGAAATCATCTATGTGGGCCTAAACTACTACTAGTGTGCCATAAATGAAAATTAAACTTAAAGAGTCCATAATAAAAGTTAGAGTTGATAGGACTAATGAACTATAAAATTCTACATATTTGTCAATGATAATTGTTATAATGCCTATGTTATTTTTATCTAAAATCAAGAATATCACTCAACAACAAAAGGTCATTAAGATTAATTTAAAACAATAAAGTAATTTCTCAACTAAACACATATTTGCATGGAGCAAGTTTGAAGTTGATATAGGTATTATAGGGCCAAGATTTTAAAGTCAATGTGAACTACTTTTGCATGGTTTTTGAGAATATGTATACCTAGAATGAGGCAATTGATCATGGGGAAGCATGTCAAGTATAAGACATCATATATAAATCAATAATGGACAAGGATTGAAATCATGGCCTTGTAAGATTATATATTTTCCATTAACCTATGCTTTTCACATCCTAATTGCTTATCCCTATTTATTAAGGGGTTGAAATCTCAAATCTTGATTATAAGTATGGCCTATATACATTAATCTTGATGTTGTCGCATCCCAAAATTGACAAAATTGAAGCATAAATTATGTGTGAACCTTCCCACCTCAAAATTGAATATTGATAGTTATTGTATTTGTGCATATACATCCCTCCTTGTCTTGGATGGAAGGGAAAGCCCTGTAAAATATATCCTCAGTGAACCATGAAGGTCCTTAAAATCCAACCTACCACCCACTATAAAGTATTTGTTACAACTTTGTCCCTTCACTCTACCCCCTTCCACCGATAAAGTAGCTTTGTTGCAGCACATAAATTATGTGTGAACCTTCCCTCCTCAAAATTGAATAGAGATAGATATTGTATTTGTGCATATACATCCCTCTTTGTCTTGGATGGAAGGAAAAGCCCTATAAAATATATCCTCAATGAACCATGAAGGTCCTTAAAATCCAACCTACCACCCACTATAAAGTATTTGTTACAACTTCATCCCTTCACTCTACCCCCTCCCACCGATAAAGTAGCTTTGTTGCAGCACCCTTCCCTCATCCCACCTTATTCGTTGGCCTCATAAATCAAAGAAGGGACATTCAATTTTAAACCCATATTCATGTCATATAATGCATTCTTATATGCATTAATGGACAACATTCGGGCATATATCTTGAAAGTATATTGCAGTCTCAAAGTTAGTGTGCCTTTTAGTAGGCTCTACAATGAGGCCACTTAAGATGTTTAATTTTCCATTAACCTATGCTTTCACCTTAAGCACTACTTGCCCCTTATTTATTGAAGATTGAAATCCCAAATTTTTGTCATGTGTTTACACATATGCCCCTTCTTTCAATATTCCAACTCTCAAAACATTACAAGACTTTAAGTGCAGAAGTGTCCTTCCCTTCTGAAAATGGATGGAGAATAGATCTCATTCTTGCACTTGTACTTCAACTCCTCCCTCTTTATCTTGGATAGCACGTAGGGCCCTACTTACGTTCTCTATCATTCACCCAAGAGGTTCTCAAATGTAACAACCTTCCCCTGACGAACATCTACTCAAGTGACTTAATCACAACCTCCAAACCCCTTAAATTAAGGGGTATTTGATTTCAACAAAGTGACTTACGAAGCACTAAGACCGTTATTTTGTCATATAATAGATCCCTGTTTAGGATTATAATATAGAAATTGGTTCACTATCTACAAATATATTGAATCCTCGAACTCATTTTTCCTTTGAACCTATATTTCTTCGTACAAAATTCTTTTTGATTTTCATTTATCACTTTTACCTTTCAGAATTCCTTTACAAGATGTTCCATTTTATACGTTGGAGGACAACGAATAAGTACTTTTGTAGCTCTTGAATCCCACAACAATGGATAAATAATTTTGTAGCTTTTGAATCTCAATTGATGATGGAAAAATGTTTTTGTAGACCTTGAATCTCAACCCACTAGTGTATATAAGTTTTTATTTTGAATATATCAAAAAAGTAAGCTTTTATTTTCCATTTAATGGATAGTGGTTGAATTGGTTATGCTTAAGAATGGTTTGTTTTAATTTACTCAGCTCCAAAAACCCTGAAATCCAAACCAAAAAATACATGACATTAAACAAAACCCACTATTGCATTTATTTAAATGACTCCTAAGAAGTGACAAGTTTAAATTCTAATTAAATTTTACACAGAAGTGGCAAGTTTAAATTCTAATTAAATTTTACAAGAAATTTTCTATGTAATGGATGAAATTTCACTTTGTAGGTATGTTCTAATAAGGAATTTGGCATATATATATATATATAGAATTAGTTACCACTTTTGAATGTGTTATTTGGACAAGGTGTTTTTTTAAAGCCTCAAAATTAGTTGTCACTTTTAGACGTGTAATTTGGACAAGGTGTTTTCTTAAAGCCTTAGTCATTTTCTAAGAGCCTCGCACAATAAAACCTAGTTGTATTTAATTAGTTGTTCAATTGCATGAATGTTTACATATATGCATGCCACCAATAAAAATCAATAATGCATAAGAACACATTTTAAGAATCCCCATATTTAGTTTAGACCCCCATATCTTTCACATAATTGTGCACATTGGTCCATTCCGATTGTAGAAATGGTTTCTCGGGCTTTCGTTGATTGGTAAGTGGGGGTGCTTCCTACTGCAATGACCTCGGTTCAAGTCCGAACAAGCATGCCCCATTGTTAACCCCTAGATTTTCACCCTTGAAAATATTAAGGGTAAAGAGCCAGCATACACTATTTTGGTTGGCATTCTGAGATTCTCCCAGAGTTTAGCACTTGTGTTGAACAAGAGGTTGGTTCCCATCAGAGACAGGTATATGATCGGTACATGGTTATTTTGTTCATAGTTAGAGTTAGCTTGGTTTCCCATGCATTTTGAGAGAGATATCTACATACAGTAGGTGGTGCTACTTTTTAGGAGACATGGTTTGAGTGGGTTTGTGGACAATTTGGAGTAGTTTTGAGAGTACAAGGATGGTCCTTGCATGATTCTTGGCCCGATAGCACTTTTCTAGGCGACATGCAAGAAATTTTTATTTTTAGCAGTTTGAGCTCCAGGCCCCAAATTCATATTCTAAGCCCATATTATTGATCCTTGAGATACTTTGAGTCTTTTGGACCTCTTCGGGATAATTTTTCACAAGTTTCTATTTTTCACAGGTTGAGTACCAGGGCTCGCATGTTGATTTTGATTGCAGATTCAGATTCATTGTGGAAAATCGAATCCAATGAGTATAATAGCATGGACATGCAGGGACTTTCTATTTTTAGCAGTGTCTATTTTTAGCAGTGGACACATGGTGGTGGTCTCCCAGTCATATCGAGCATTTTTGGAGTTTGGGTCAGTTTTGACAAGTTTTAAATTTTCGAGACCAGATGACTATTTTTGGAAAATTTTATTTTTAGCAGTAATCCTCATCTCCAGCAGTGAAAAATGGCAAGCTCAGATTCTAACATGTGGCAGAGTCTCAGTGTGATGTGGCATCTAGATGGCATCATTGGATGAAGGGCACATTTTCCAAAAATTATAAATTAAATGAGAATTAATTAAGCTAAAGAGGTGGTGCATGGGTGAGGTGGCATTTCCCGCGAGAAAATTTAGCCACTCAAGGATAATTTTTCTCACTCTATTCCTCTCACTTTCCATGCATCTGATTCCTCAAATTCCCCTTAAATTTCTTTTAAACATTAATTTCCTAAAATTTAGGAAAATCCCTTAAGAGCGAAATTCCCCAACCAAGTCTTAATTTTCTCATTAACTTTTCCTTACTCACCATATCTTCACTTTCCATGCTTGAATTTCCCAAAATTTGCCTTAAACTTATTTTAAACGAAAATTTCCTAAAATTTAGGAAAATCCATAAAAAATAGGGCCAATTTCCCCTTAAAACTCACTCATTACTTGGTCAAATTTAGCATTTAAACATGCGTTTAATTCCTAATTTATTCCCCCATGCGTCAACTCTCCTATTATTCACATTATTTAACTCGCTCTCTGTAACATCCCGCTCTGGTGCACTAAGAAAACTGATTCTTTGAGGGCACTTGCTCGCAAGTGATCTGGACTATTATGATTTTAAAACATTTGTCCTTGATTATGATGCGTTATGATAGATGACACAATGTTTTACTGCATTGACATAGACAGGTGCTATTGACTCGGTTTTACTGAGTGTGTAGGGTTTTGGACCATGAGGATGCAGAGGCATCGACGGAACCCTTGGACTCCGGATCGAGTCAGGGAGTGTGCTATTGGGGTTTGATTGTTTTACTGTGATTTTAATACATTTGATTAGATGATATGATGCAGACACGTCTGACATGATTGTTGATGATACAGGCTGACGATAGCTTGCCGACCAAACTCACATATGGAGTAAAGGGGTCACACACGACTACGAGAGAGGTTGAGGGAGAGGTGTGGACAGCAGCCCTACCACAACCTACTAGCACTCCCGCTGTGGCTCGAACTATAGGTTAACAATTACCTAGTTCGAGAGGACCCACGATGTCGTGAGGGCAGACTACGATAGTCGCTCACGATGATTCTAAGGGGCGTACAATAAGGTAGGGGCCTTATTCCTTAGAAGCCCTTAGTCTCCCACAAGTTCACCTGGCGGAGTGTTGACTTCAGGGGTTATTGATGTCTACCAATCAGTCAAGAGGCGAGTGGCAACCTTGGAGCACGTGGTGCATCCTGAAGGGCACGTTGGACAAAAGAAACAAAAGAGGCGAGTGGCACCCTTGGAGCACGTGGTGCGTCCTAAAGGGCACGTCGCGCAAAAGAAACAAAAGAGGCAAGTGGCACCCTTGGAGCACGCAGTGCATCCTGAAGGGCACATCGTGTTGATGATGTTAAAGGAACAAACCTAGATGGCCCTAAGACAAATATCTCATTAAGAAATTAAAAAAAAAAAAAAACTTCCCTAATTAAAATGTCGCCTAGTTCAAAATCTAAATCCTAAGTCTAAAACTTCGCTAGGGGTAAAATTTTGTCTACCCTTTAGGAAATATCTCTATAAAAAAATAAAATGATAAAGTTTAAAATAAAAACAACTTAAGTAATAATTGTGGACTTCTTAAATTTTGGGTAAAATGAAGAGAGTAAGAACTTAAATAAAATCTGTGATATGAAAGGTAAAGAAGAAATTAATTATTTAACTTGTGAAAGTGTAAAAAGATATTAAATTAATAATAAAAAGGGAAAGGAGGTTAACTTGCACAATTGTCATTTTTGGCTCTAATAAAAGGGGAAAGAAGAAAACAATAGGAAACTAGGGAATGGAGGTAACATAAAAAGGGGAAAGATGGAAACTTATGGTAAAAAGCGGGAGGTCAACTTAGTAAAGAATCCGCATTTAAAAAACTTTTAATTGTGAACTGATTTAGCAATTTCTTTTTAGGGAAAGTCTTTAAAACCTGTAAGGGAATCTAGGGACACCTAGGAGTAAATTTAGGAGTAACTTTAGGTGGGTGAGGGAAATAAGACAATTTAATAAATTAAAGAAATTAACTAATGGAGGAATGTGGGGGATGAATGACACTTGTATGAAGGGGAATTTTAGAAGACCTTTTATTTAAAACTTAAATTAAATGAGATTTAGGGAAAGATTGGAAGTTCTAAAACTCTATAAAAGAGAGGAAGGAGGAGGAAGAAAGGAGATCGGCTATTAGCGTAACGTTACGCTGTCGGATTAGTGACTTGACTGGTTTACTTGTGGGAGTTGGGATTTCTCAGCTCGGAGAGGAGTGGTAGCTCGGCCTTGCGAGGCGAGCTGGGAGCTAGACGTACCATCTGGATAGTGTGTGACCCCTTTGTGGCTCGAGGGGCTACGAGGGAAGAAGAGTACCCCTAGCATTGGCTGGGAGGTACCAGTGAAGTCTCGACGGTCGGCAAGAGAGAGCGACACGGAGCGCGCGGGCGTCATTCGAGGTGGGCGATCAGGGAATGGTACGCTCTTCATTTCTGTTGGTAGATGGTATTAGGACTTATGCTTGGATCTACTTGCTTATTGGAAAGGTAAACTGAGGTTAAATGGTATATTTTATAAAACACCTTGTTGAAACTCCTGAATTCATTTAACGATTTGCTAAGTTGTTTAATTTTATATAATGTAGCCGAAACCTTGATTTCATTTAGCAAATGCATTATGTGGTCGTTGTAAATTCTAGCCTTGCGCCTTCCTCATTTCTCTGGCAAAATTTGTGTGTTTTTATCATTGTTGTAAAAATTTAACTGTGTAATGTCGTGCTAAAAAACTTGTTCTGGCAATTTGCCTTGTCATTGTGTTGCTTAAACACTCCTTTCGGCAATTTCGTTTGTAAATTGTTACTATAAATATGTTATGGCAATTTGCCTTGTCATTGTGTTGTTGAAACACTCATTTTGGCAATTTCGATTGTAAATTGTTACTGTAAATCTGTTATGGCAATTTGTCTTGTCATTGTGTTGCTGAAACACTCATTTCGGCAATTTCGTTGTAAATTGTTACTGTAAATTCGTTCTGGCAATGTGTTCTAGCAAATTGTTTGTAATGGTTACTGCAAATTCGTTCTGGCAAATTCGTTTTGTAATGGTTACTGCAAATTCGTTCTGGCAATGTGTTCTGGCAAATTCGTTTTGTAATGGTTGCTGCAAATTCATTCTGGCAATGTGTTATGGCAATTTCGTTTTGTGATTGGCTACCGCCCCCTTTTTTTTATTTCTTCTTTTACCTATGATTGCCCTTACACTTGTGCCTGAGTTCTCCTGCTAAGTCTGCATCCCAATTAATACTATAAATGCGAATTAACCATATCCAGAGAGTGAGGTCGCGAGTTGTTGGGATGGGAGTGTGTCTGCGAAATTTATTAATTATTAATTAGTTTTGGCAGTAAACCCTCACACCTTGCCAGAAATTTCTAAACTAAGAGAGCATAGATCGGCCTTACCTTAACGGTGGTTTGCATGGTTGAATCATGGACGCTGTAATTATGATGGCAGTTTCTATGGCACAACGTAGATTTAGCATATTATTTCTGTCATTGACTGTGCAACGTTAACCTTCTTCGATAATGACCTTTTTATCTTGGTTCCCTAGACACAACCATTATCCCTTGGTTGTCTTAATACGGTCATATTCTTATGATTTTAGGCAAGCCTCTTGATATACAGTTGATCAACATGCAAGTTAATTCCTTATCTATATTATTGTTATCAGAAAAATGTATAGTTGTAACTTAATAACCAAGACCCTGTATCATTGGGAGCCTGCGAATTGCACCTTTTTACATTAAGTTTTTTTTTGCCAAAGTAAACATGTGGTGGTTAAGTAATTATTTATGATGATGACATCTGCATTTAGTATAGTTAATTGTAGGGATTAATATGTAATTTATACAACTAATAATAAATTATTATTATAGAGGAGATGCTCATGAAATTCTTGTGCTTATGTGTAGATTATCAACTACTCAACTTTAGTTAAATCATGATATATAGTATTTACATTTGTACACAATTTGTAAAAGTATCTAGTAATAAACAACTCATTGTTAAAGGTTAGATTAGTAATTAATGTTGTCAATTCTTTGATCATGCATAATACCTTGTGGTGTAGCCCAATAAATAAGTGAATGATAGTACGTAACCCCTTCCACAACTTGATAAAGGATTGATTTGGAAAAACAATGAAATTACTTTAAAAACTGGGTAAAAGTCCAATGTCTATTCATACTAGTAGTTATTGAACGTGGATTGTATGTAATCTAGAACAATAAAATAATCAAATGTAAATAATAAAGGGTGATGTGGAATGCGTAGAAGGACAAAATGTGGTACTACCAAATGCAATGTCTTTTAAGCTAAGTACTATCTCTGCTTTTCTAACCTGCCTTGGCATCCTTGCAGGTATTGAGAACATGCCTCATTCAGTGTTAATTAAAGATATTGCAAGTTTTTAATGAATGGCTAGTTTATAATTGACAGACTAGATAGATTTGATTAATGATTACTTATATCTTTATTAAATCCCATCGAACAATAGACTTGCTTAGTAATGTTCGTTAAATGTTAATTTAGATGATACTCTATTGTTCCTTGGAATTTAGAACTGCGCATTAAATTTTGTTTAAGACTAAATTAGATCGTACCTTATTGATACTCTGCATTTTAGACATATTGAGTTGGTGCTCGTTTTATTGCTATTATACATGGGTGTACACAATTTTGCTTGGTCTGCTTGTGTCGGGCGGCATGTAGACACCTCCATGTTCCTTAGAACAGTCGCCAGCCCTGAGACGTTAAATGGTTAAAATCGATGGAAACCTGGGCTTGAGCGTTGCTTATGTGTCTTGGAGGTCCTAAACATTACAGGGTAGGACGGGCGGGTAGTCAGTCTTTTTGATTGTCGATTGATCGTTGTTCAATGCATGCAGATACTTGATGTGTGTCTTAGGTCGTCATGTTGTGTTCATCGTTGTATGTGTCTTGTTCGTTGTCAGGTGGTGGCGCAAAGTCAAATGTGTTTATTTCCCTTGTACACGCGCGCACACACATTATAAAAAAATAAAATCTTGTACGTATTATATGACGTTCGTCGACGTAAGAGGAGGGTCCTTACACTCTCCCTTCCCCATGCACTTCTCCTACTCCCTCTCCTTCTCCCATTCACCATAATATCTCTATCCTTGGTAGTTGTGACTACCCCCTCTCCTATATATTGGATGGTCTTCATTGGTTATTGGTCGGATTATTGCAGCAGCTAGCATACTTTTCTTCTCTCTTTCTTCTCTCTCATTCTTAGTCTAGTTACTCTTCTTTGAGCAAAGTGATCATTGTACTGGTTGTGGATTTGTCAATTGTGGCGCCACCAACCCTCTTGCAGACCTATAAATAAATAAATTTTGTGTTTGTGTTCTAACCTTATTTCTTGATGGTATTTTGTGGATTTTTGCAATTAGATTAGTTGCTTTCCTTCTTGTTCATTGTGGTTTATATTAATCTTTTGAACGGTTTATTTTTCTATTTCTATCCCATACTCATTGTGCTAACTTGACAGGATCCTTCCAAGTGAAGAAATCATATTTTCCTATCGTTTTGGACAGTTTTGACACGCTGTCCAAAATGAACAGCTCGTTTTTTGGTTTAAACGCAGAAAATCAGTGTAAAAGAATAGCATCAAGGTACCAAGGGTGCCTAGGGAGTCCCCCCTAAGGCTAGCAAGCACTAACCCAAACAGAGAGGGGTCTAGCCCGTGAAAATTTGGGGCTTTACTCCTTCAATTAACCAAGTTTTCATCATTGTAATAACAAGTTATATCAGGTCAAATGGAGGGTGGAAATGTGTGCTAACAAATTGGAGTTGTTGTTGGGGAACGCAAGCCTTGGTGACAACAACATCAGTAAGTTTTTTAATCTAATTATTTTATTTTTGTTAATTCACTTGGCGACTCCACAGGATACAGAGATGACTCCATAGGGGACTTACGCAAGAAAATATTTCGGTTTCGATTCCCTCACAAGGTCTAATTCTGAGCTTCAAGAAGCCCTAACACCTTTTCCTAGAACAAGACTATTCCTTCACCACGAACTTCTCTCGAAGTTGGTAAGTGTATGAGTTCTTAGGTAAGTTCTTTTTCGACGAGCACTATGGTGAGTATATCTTTGATATCTTCATCTTTGATTTTATTTTTATCTCAAGCTAGTAGTAGGTTAGTAGCTAGGTTTTTTTCTATCTTGGATTGACAATATGGTCGGAGATGTGAGGCCATTGGTAAGGTGGAGATTTTCTGCTTTTGACCCACTAAGTTTTGTTGCATTCCCAGATTATCCTTGTGATTTACCTGCATGTAAATGGATTAAATGCATACCTTTGTTTGCAAGGAGGTTGGGAGAATCAGTTGAGGATCACTTGACTTCTTTTTCAAAGTTGTTGGATGATTTTCAGGTAGAACATGAGGATGTGACAATGAGGATGTTTTTGTCGACTCTTGAGGGGGAGGCAAGAACATGGTACAAATCCCTTCCTGATGCCTCCATAAATGGATGGGATTCGTTCCAAGAGAAGTTTATTGAAGGATGGGTGGCTAAACAAGACAAGTTTTCCTTAATTAATGCTTTTGATAATATTAAAAAGAATGGGGATGAGACTGTCATTGATTTTAATGCTGATTTTTTCAAGACTTATTATAAAATCCCTATTATTATAAGGCCTAATCATGCTTACGCTTTAAATTATTATCTTGAGGCATTTGATGGTATTTTTGGTATTTTCCTCGGGCATAAGGAACTTCAAAATCTAGAGGAGGCCCAGACTGTTGCTATTTGACATTTTATTGCAGCATACGGTTTCATTCTGATCCATGAATTTCAACAACCAATTGTTAAAGTAGTGCAGGAAGTCATTGTTACTAAAGATTAACCACAACTTGCACCATGTCAGGTTCCCAGTGACAAGCAAGATAATCATGGCTCAAGTTTAGAGTATCTGGAACCAATTGTTGCACCATTCGAGTCACATGCAGAGTTCCAAGAAGATGAAGGTGAAGATTTGAATACTCAAGAGTGTTCATTAGATCCTCCCATTAATGAAGATGAAAAATTTCAAGAGGATGAAAAGTTTCAAGATGAGGAACCATAGGTTAACCAAGTAGAGATCAGTCGACAGGGGATTTCATCTGTGTCCATCCTAGTAGAGGCTTCATCCTTGCCTATCACAGTGGTGGTCTAGGAACAGCTTGATCAAACACCATTACAACAGGCCCCACTGTTGGTTCAACTGGAGGATGATGTCCCTTACACTTTGCCTACTATTATGTATCTCGAGCTTGTTCTTCGAGATCCTAAGATTGATCAAAGCTTGGATATCAGAGTTCACCGTGACCCATTGAGCTCAGAATGATGGAAGTATTTCAGCAGGTAGATGCCAAGAGTTGTGGCTCTCATGTGTTCATGCTTGTTACTGTTGAAATACCATGTTATAAGTCCCAACCAGCCTTCAGTCAACCGACACCCTTCAGTTATGGTTTCACCGACAAGTACATCAAGGCAGTTTCGAGTCATATGAGATTTCATGGTGGGTCCCCTGGAAGGTTGACTTTGTTAACCTCTCTCGTCAAACTGATCATTTGGATGCATGGTTACATTGGTCCTTTGAGTATGATGATTTAATCATAGACGTTGTGAAGTAAAAACTTTTGGGTCTAGGGTAGTTGTCTTTCCTTTCCACATTGTCATTTCAGTTTTTCTTTCTTGCTGAGTTTTGCAGAATTTAGGACAACAATCTGCATTTTCTTGCAGTGCCTTTTACCTTCAATTATTTGTTTCGGTGTTTGCATAATTGTCATTGATTTTTGTTGAGTTATATCATCATGTGGTTGTGTCTTATGTGTTTTTATTTTCTTGAATAAATGGCTTTCCATAACTGTTATTCCTGGGTTAAAATTTGAATGTCAAATCCTTCACATGCCAAGTATTTATGTCTATCATTAGAGTGAGTCTAGATGGGGGTCCCATTTTGTCATTGTTCCTGAAGCATTGAGCCTTTAGGATGGGTAGTTTGAGGAGACATAGGTGTGCCTTGAGTCATCTTATGTCATGTCTCCTTGTCTCTTATCATGGAGTCTTCTATTTTGAGTCAGTTGTCCACCTCATCCAATAATAGGGATATGGTGCATGTTTTTTTCATCTTGACCTTCTTGAGTTATCACTTCACGCTAAGGGAAGAGACAACATTGCTCTTCTTTTTTGTGGTCATCATGTATCGGCTTCAACACATTATCTACGAATGACCCAGAGGTAGAGCACCTTGGTAGCAGTTAGCTTCATTGACGGTTATCTCGCATCCGACAAGGCTAAGTATCATTGGGCCTTGATTGGATGATCCTTGTCATTGTTCGACTTCGGAACGTCTTTCACAGTGACAAGTTGTGCTCGTACCTTAGGACCCTTGTCATTATTGGTGGTGTTCCTTCGCACTTGACAAGTGTTTACATTATTGACATTTGATTAAGTGACTCTCTCGCTTGTGTTGACATCAGCACATTTACCGCAAGGAGGAGTGTACATTTGGGTGGTAGAAAGTAGTGGATTTGGATGAGACCCCTTTTGTTTCGGTGATTAAATGGGAGGTTTATATTGATTGACTCCATTTCCCATTGGATAGGCTTTGGTACTACATGTCAGCATACATGACTTTTCATTATCAGCTTACAGGGCCTTCTTTCCTTCCACACATTTACAGGGGGTATTCTTGGTACATATTTCTTCAGTTTACACAGAACGTTACTGATGTATCTTACAGAGATTTCACAAAGCATCAGTTCAGTTTTACAAACACTGAGATTCATATGGTTCTCAACAACCCACATGGGGATCCAGTCTCCTTGAGTCGCCATTATTAACCCCTAGATTTTCACCCTTGAAAATCTTAAGGGTTAAGAGCCAACATGCACTATTTTGGCTGGCATTCTGAGAATCTCCCAGAGTTTAGCACTAGTGTTGAGCAAGAGGTTGGTTCCCATCAAAGACAAGTATATCATCGATACATGGTTATTTTGTTCAGCGTTAGAGTTAGCTTGGTTTCCCATGCATTTTGAAGGAGATATATACATACAACAGGTGGTGCTACTTTTTAGCAGACACGATTTGAGTGGGTCTTTGGACAGTTTGGAGTTGTTCTGAGCATACAGGGATGGTCCTTGCATGATTCTAGGCCCAGTAGCACTTTTCCAGGCGACATGTAAGAACTTTCTATTTTTAGCAATTTAAGCTCCAGGCCCCAGATTCAGATTATGAGCGCATATTATTGATCCTTGAGACACTTTGAGTCTTTTGGACCTCTTTCAGGATGATTTTTCACAGGTTTCTATTTTTAGCAGGTTGAACACCATGGCTCGCATGTCAATTCTTATTGTGTATTCAAATTCCTTGTGGAAAATCGAATCCAATGAGTATAATATATCATGTGTTGATGTTTTTGGTAGTTGTGGGAGGTATTCACCTCCAAGAGACCTCCTACAGATTGATATCCTGAGAAGAGAAAACCCCTCTCTAGCAGTGAGAGACAAGAGCATAATTCGGCCCTATTATGAAAGTAATTTATATGTAGCTTATACAAGTCGGCCCTATTATGTAAAGACAAATTAATATGCAAGTTGCATAGGTCGGCTCTATTGTGAAAGTGAAAAGGTGTCCCTTCGTTGTAATGAACTAATATAAAAACATGTGAGTCATTCTCATTTGAAACACAACAACTCGCCCTCCTAACACATCTGAGGCAGCCACAGGAATACTAGTATGAGGCAGCATAATTCGGCCTAGTCTGAAGCAGCATAATTCGGCCTAGTCTGAGGCAGCATAATTCAGCCTGAACTGAGGCATTTCTATAACAACATCTATCTCTGTATTTGGGTGAATTTCTTTTGGATATCTTTCTATAGCAGGTCTCCTGCTCTGCTCGGGAGTGGCACTTGAGGATCCCTATGGTTGGGTGGTAATGAAAGAGAATTACCTATGGTTAAACGAGCATACCCATTTTTGTGTGTTATATGTGCTTGGTTATTCTTCTTGAGGTCCTAATTATTTACTGCAGTTAGTCTAGCAATAAAATTTCAACATGGTATCAGAGCAAGTCTTGAAGAATACCATTTGCACAAACAGTTAAGAGTTATTGTAGGTACAGGAGAAAGGGGTCAAACCTCCTTTTAGTATCCCTGTGATAAAATTAAAGGCTGGTCGCATGCGTATTGACTTGGTCGAGCCCTTGTTTAGGGTTCTAAAAGATGACCGCAGTGTTGAAGAAGCCCTTCTAGGGTTGCCGCTATAAGGAGCCATGTAGGAGGCTAGCCGTGGGCACCAGGAGACTAACCAGCCCTAGCAACAGACCTATCTATGACCCCAACAACAGAGGAGGAAATTGCAGGCCAAATTTCTAAGATAATATTACAAAATTTGGTGAATTCCAAAGATTGTATTATGAAGCATCTTCAAGCAAGTTCAGAGGCAGCCTGAAGCAGATTTTGGAGAGGTATTCAAGGCTGAATTTAGGCCTGATTCTGAAGTGATTGATGTTGAGTTTAGGCGTGGTCTAAGGAGTCCTTTTTTGTATGCGAATCAAAGGCTACACCAACTGAAAAATTCTTAAGGATAATGCTACAGTTTCAAGAGGTATGCACTTGTATATATTATTTGTATCATTGTCATGAGGGTACTTGTAGGAGGAGGGAACCTTTGTTGCAATCATGGATCCAAAGGGATTTCAGTGCATTCAGAGGAACAACACACTAGAAGTGAAGACTCCGGGTTTGATTATTTTAAGTGTCATGCCTCTAACCTACATTTCTAAGTTTGCTACATTGCAAGTAAGTGTTGTAGATGTGACAACAATCCTTAAATTGCTTTGATTCTAGAGATGTACTCGTTATTCTCCTGTCTACGAGATATTCTTGTCTCATTACTTGTTCCTGGCAGGTTATCTTCCATGGAGGTTTCCATGGAGATGATGTTTATTTTGTTTTGTTTTTTTGTTCCTGGAAGGTTATCTTCCATGGAGGTTGCCATGGAGATGTTGTTTATTTTCTTTTGTTTTCTTGTTCAGGGCAAGTTACAACGAAAACATGTCACTAGTGATATCCTTGAGAGGGAGCCATGGTGACGGTTGCAGAAGGCAACATATTAGATGGTCTATAGCTTGAGACATGAAGCAATCTGACCAGACAAGGAGTTTATATGGACTGACATCTTTACCAGTCTGAATCTTGTCACGTGATTCTATCAATTGAGCGAGTTATGGCATAGAAGATGGTGACAAGTTTTCCAGATCTTTGTGTAGAGAATGATGGCATTCGCAGAGGTCGTGGGGTCCTTTCCAAGCAGTGACAACAGATCCAAGGGGATCTTGGACTTGATGCATTCAGATTTGTGTGGACCCATGACAGTTGTTTCCTCTAAAGAGGGGATATCCTTCAAGAGATCTAAAGGATCTGACATGGAGATTGGCAGTGGGAGGCGAGAGGAGATGATGACTTCTACCACTCACCCCTTCAACAGTTCAAAGCAAGTTGGTCGAGCCCGTTGATCCAGATGATCCAGTTGATATTCCTAGAGATATTGTAGTAGGCAAGAAAAGGCTTGCATGGGCTCATCAGACTCTAAAGGAGGTAGAAGGACATGTAGCTCTCGTGGTACTTTCCGAAATAGCCAAAGACCATAGAGACATTCGAGCTATGTTGCAACTATGAGCCACATCATTGATTCTTGAGACTTCCTATTATGAGGAAGCATCTAGTCAGCAAATATGGAGAGAAGCCATGATGGAGGAGTATTAGTCCATGGTGAAGAATGATGTGTGGGATATTGTTCCGAGACCATAAGGGAAGTCTGTGGTGACTTCCAAGTGGATCTATAAAGATCAAACGTGTCGCTGACGGGAGCATCGAGAAGCACAAAATGAGATTTGTTGCCAAAGGATTCTCTCGAGTGGAGGGAATAGATTATGAGGAGATATTTGCTCTTGTCGCTCGATATATTTCCATCTAGATGATTATTTCCCTTGTAGTAGCCATGGGATGGAGATTACATCAAATGGATGAGAAGACAGTGTTTCTCAATGAAGAGATTGAGAAAGAAGTATACCTCGAGCAGTCAGTTGGTTTTGTGATACATGAGAAGGAGTCTCATGTGTGCAGATCGAAGAAGACCCTATATGGACTTATCCAGGCACCTCGAACTTGGTATACGAGGATTGATGGATATGGCCTAAGATATGTCTCCAGTATTGACATAAGATTACAGGGATATGATGACTCTGATGAGGCAAGGAGCGTTGTAGAACACCTCCAGGTGTTGCTTTACCTTGGGATCTGCCATGACTTCCTGGCATAGCAGGAAATGGACTTTTGTGCCTTGAGTACCATAGAAACAGATAGTGTTGTGGATGGCAGTTCGCGAAGTAGTGTGGCTTCACAAACTCTTTGCGGACTTAATTGGTCAGTGGTATCATTATGTTCGAGACGTGATGCAAAGGGAGATAGTGCAGGTGCAATACTTTCCTGCAGATGACCAGATTGCAGATGATCTCACGAAGTTTCTTGCCATGACGAAGTTCGAGTACTTTCGTCAGAGACTTGGCATGATGCCTCCCTCGTTGAGAGGGAGGGTTGATGATTACAACTTCCTGAGACATTCTCCAGATCGTACTCCTTTGGACTGAATTGAGTTGATCTGTGAGGACACCTATGTGATAGGTGATAACATACTCCTATGGACTTAGTTGAGTTGATCTATGATATGAGTCGTACTCCTCTAGACTGAGTTGAGTTGACTTGTATTTGGTCTCCTATTGTGTTCCTTTGGACTGAGTTGAGTTGACTTGAGATGGCTCTCCAATTCGTACTCCTATGGACTTAGTCGAGTTGATCTATGAGAGTGATGTCCCTAGTGGTTGAGCACTAGAGGACACATCATGGGGAGTAGACCCATGACGTCACATTATGGGATAGACCCTAGTGTTTCTAGAGGGAGGAGCCTCTAGAGGTCCACATGGGATGAGCCATGTGTGACGTACCCTTGAGGAAAATCTCAAGTGGTTGAGGTGTCCAAGCGGTTGGGAGGATATTACACTGGCCAGCAACCCTTAGGAGTTGGGAATATCCATCTGGGTTGGTGCCCAACAACCCTTAAGAGACCTGATGGTCATATGGTTGGGAGAATATTCACACAGGTTGGTGTCCAACAACCCTAATAGGTTGGGAGAACATTCATCTGGGTTGTTGCCCAACAACCCTTGGAGACCATTGTTCCTTGATGAGATATGTCATGTGGTAAAGAGGCCCTTAGTACACTAAGTGGTGATGAGACCCTAGTGTCATTCTAGTGGAGAAGAGGCCCTAGAAGATGGACAAGGTCCACATTAGAGCAGCAATGTGTGACAAGGAGATGCTACCAGTAGCATGGTCTACAAGACCATGCCGTGGTCGAAGGACCATGGTATAGCCTGAGAGGCTATGAGGACCAGGAGTAAACATCATTGAGAATACCTCCCTAGCTAAGAGGGAGTGTTGATGTTTTTGGTAGTTGTGGGAGGTATTCACCTCCAAGAGACCTCCTAGAGATTGATATCCTGAGAAGAGAAAACCCCTCTCTAGCAATGAGAGACAAGAGCATAAGTCGACCCTATTATGAAAGTAATTTATATGTAACTTATACAAGTCAGCCCTATTATATAAAGACAAATTAATATGCAAGTTGCATAAGTCGTCTCTATTGTGAAAGTGAAAAGGTGTGTCCCTCCGTTGTAATGAACTAACATAAAAACATGTGAGTCATTCTCATTTGAAACACAACAACTTGCCCTCCTAACACACCTGAGGCAACCGCAGGAATACTAGTCTGAGGCGGCATAATTCGGCTTGATCTGAGCCATTTCTGTAACAACATCTATCTTTGTATTTGGGTGAATTTCTCCTGGATATCTTTCTGTAGCAGGTCTCCTGCTCTGGTCGGGGGTGGCACTTGAGGATGCCTATGGTTGGGTGGTAATGAAAGAGCATTACCTATGGTTAAACGAGCAAACCCATTTTTGTGTGTTATTTGTGCTTGGTTATTCTTCTTGAGGTCCTAATTATTTACTGCAGTTACTCTAGCAATAAAATTTCAACATCATGAACATGAGGGGACTTTCTATTTTTAGCAGTGGACACATGGTGGTGGTCTCCTAGTCATCTCGAGCATTTTTGGAGAGTTTGGGTTAGTTTCGACAAGTTTTAAATTTTCGAGATCAAATGGCTATTTTTGGAAATTTCTATTTTTAGCAGTCATCCTCATCTTCAGTAGTGACAAATGGAAAGCTCAGATTCCAACATGTGGCAGAGTTTCAGTGTGATGTGGCATCTACATGGCATCATTGGACCAAGGGTGCATTTTCCAAGGATTATAAATTAAATGAGAATTAATTAAGCTAAAGAGGTGGCGCATGGGTGAAGTGGCATTTCCCACGAGAAAGTTTAGCCACTCAAGGCTAATTTTTCTCACTCTATTCCTCTCACTTTCCATGCATCAAATTTCTCAAATTCCCTTTAAATTGCTTTTAAACGCTAATTTCCTAAAATTTAGGAAAATCCCTAAAAATAGGGCGAAATTCCCCAATCAAGGCTTAATTTTTTCATTAACTTTTCCTTACTCGCCATATCTTCACTTTCCATGCATCAATTTCTCAAAATTCACCTTAAATTGTTTTTAATGGAAATTTTCCTAAAATTTAAGAAAATCCCTAAAAATAGGGCAAATTTTCCCTTGGCTAAAAATCACTCATTGCTTGGCCAAATTTAGCATTTAAACATGCGTTTAATTCCTAATTTATTCCCCCATGTGTTAACTCTCATATTCTTCACGAGTTAACTCTCTCTCCCTTCCCCATGTGCTTCTCCTACTCCCTCTCCTTCTCTCATTTGCCATACTCTCTCTATCCTTGGTAATTGTGCCTCATCTCCTATATATTGGGTGGTCTTCATTGGTTATTGGTCGGATTATTGCAGCAGCTAGCATATTTTTCTCCTATCATTCTTCTCTCTCGTTTTTAGTCTAGTTACTCTTCTTTGAGCAAAGTGATTATTGTACCAGTTGTGGACTTGTCAATTGTGGTGCAACCAACCCTCTTGCAAGTCTATCAATAAATAAAGTTTTTGTTTGTGTTCTAACCTTATCTCTTGATGGTATTTTGTGAATTTTTGCAATTAGATTAGTCGTTTTCCTTCTTGTTCATTGTGGTTTATATTGATCTTTTGAGCAGTTTATTTTTCTATTTTTATTCCATATTCATTGTGCTAACCTTGCAGGATCCCTCCAAGTGAAGAAATCATATTTTCTTATCGTTTTGGACAGTTTTGACACACTGTCCAAGATGAACAGCTCGCTGTTTTTTTTTTTTTTTAAATGCAGAAAATCAGTCTAAAAGGACAGCAGAAAGGTACCAAGGGTGCCTAGGGACTCCCCCCTGAGGCTAGCAAGTACTAGCCCAAACGGAGAGGGGTCTAGCCCATGACAATTTGGGGCTTTACTCCTTCAATTAGCCAAGTTTTCACCACTGTAATAACAAGTTATATCAGCTCAATTGGAGGGTGGAAATTTGTGTTAACACCCACTAAATAAAATATTATATTGACGCATGAAAGGCACTACGTTTATGCAATTGGTGTGTGTGGTTTTGAGCTTATAGAAACAAATGTGGTTATTATGCATTATCTTATTTATTTCTTAGTAAAGAGGCAATCTGAAAATTGTTGCTGAATTTATGTAGGATAATACCTAGTAAAGGATGCAAACATAAGATGCGCAAGTTATGGCTATTGTATTTGCACTTGTTAACATATTGTTTAATTATGAAAGCAATGATGAAAATGATAGCAATGTGCACTTAACATGTTGCAAAAGCCCTTGCATCACACTTCAAACCCACCATATGCAATCCTAGTAATTTATATGCAACTCTGATTATTAGCTACTTAACAACCAAGGAATCAGTAGATCTCTCGCACCTTTGCTAATATCTATATCAAGGTGACTCCATTCGTCCTAAGCTATAGGTGGGCTATTATCCTCACAAAGAAGCTCGTTATACTAAAGATACTCAACTTAGTTATCTAGTGTCTCTTGCCATTTAAATAAGTTCAATGGTTTAAAGACAAAGTTTCTTGCTTGCCAAGGAATCCTTCTAGGTAGGATATCTAAGCCTCTCTAACAAAGTTGGAATGCTCAGTTCTAAGTAAATTTTGAGTCTAACTTCATTCTTGCAGGTCCTTTGTCCTTTCTAGTGCACGGTTGCTCAAAAATTGCATTTTGTCTCGAGGCTTAAACTGTCAACACCATCCTAATCTACTTCTTGCTGCTATTATCTATATATCATATTATTACCAAAACTTTGTAGGGATGAAAGTTTACATATGGATAGACGCAGCAGTGTTTTGTAGGGGATGGCTTGGCATCATAAACAATTAAACTTCGACTTTGTGAATTAACTTCAGAGATTCATTACTGAACCAACTCAAATATGATATGAATTTATTCCTAAAGAGATTGACCAGGCCATCCCACTCAAGACATTCTCAACGCAACATAGGCTTTGTAACATGGAAGAATATTAGGGAAGACAGACTTTTGGACCTAAGATGAAAGAATATGCAAAGCTCTAAACATGTCCACCAAACAGTGAAAAGAAATAGTCTTCTTGGCTTCAACAGAATAAATGCTGAAAAGGAAGAAAACTAAGCAGCCACATGTTACTTTGTATATATATGTAGCACAACTAAGCATAAAGTTATCCTAGATAAAAAGCATCTCCATGCAAACATCCTGGTTTAAAAAAGCACCTCCATGCATGTTTCCTGGTCTTGGATTCCCCAACTCAGATGAGAAACAACTTTTCTTGAAGAAGAGTGTATGTCCTGGCCTTCAATTCCCTAACTTGGATTATAAACACCTTTTCTTGAAGAGTCTGTTCCCAATGAAAATCCTCTTTCTGTAGGCAAAAGTAGGAAAAGAAGGGAATAGAGTCATAGACGAATTCCTATTTCGTCCCTTCAGTTAAATCTAGGAGATATGCTAATTTGGTGATGACCTTGCACTGAGCAAGTTTGCATGCCAAAACAAATGCAGGATTCCATTTAGAACAAGATATCAATTTATATTTATAGGCATACAAATCTAGAGAAGCAGATTTGTAAGATGTATTTTTAGTGGTGGATGCTTACACAAGAAAAAAGACGTGTGAAACATGTGCAATTATAATTCCAACTTTTCATATAGTAGGAACTATGAAAGCCCGGTGGGTTAGCTCAAATGGTTGAGTGCTGTGAATTGCCAGCGGGAGGTCACAGGGTCAAGTCCCCGGGCTGGCTGCCTCTGTAGATATTGTTGGGCCTCATTCTATGTACCCGCCAGGTTAGGTTACCAAAAATGCAACCGGGCGGTTTAACCTCCTGTACCATCCTCGAAATGAGGGGAAGTACCTGGAGGGTTTCCCGGGATGTGTATTCCATCGGAAAAAAAAAATAGTAGGGCGTATGAATAGTAATTTAACACCCAATCTCATTTCTGGAAAGAAAGTTGGTAACCAGTGATGACAAGTTATGACAAAAAGTAGCTTTGTTCCACCTAATTTTCCTTGGAAAGAATTAAGAATCTTATGCAGGAATGTTTACCTAAGATGCTAGAATTTTCTAGTTAACTGGGCCTTCAAAACAGTCTTCATAGCAAAACTGTAATGCCAAGCAAGCTCTAGCTAGAACTTCAAAAATAGAATGTTTGAATTCATCTCAGCAAAGAGTCTGGACTCCAAAAACATATTGTATACAAAACCAAAGTGAAAGAAATGTATTATTTCCATTTTATATTTTGAGAAGATTGGATCCTTAAAGATCGAAGACAACGGTATGAGAAAAGGCTCTGACCAATTGGAATAGGAAACCATAAAGAACCCTATTTTTCAGTCTCCTGAACAGTAAGCAGTTCTGTTTCTGATGTGGCTACAAACTTGAAAAATAAAGATTATGATGATATAAAGATCCTAGAATGGAAATAGTGAACACCATATGTTGATTTTTACACAACTTTGATAAAGAATTCTTCTAACTTGCTTTCATCTACAACAATCCCATATTGTAGCTGCGAAAAATCAGCCATTGATCCTTCCAATTTTGAGCTTACATTTTCTTCAGTCATCGAAATGAACAAATCCAGATTATGCACAGTTCCATCTGCAGGGACAAAAGCATGAAATTAAAATGGACATTATAAATTAAAATAAAAATGGACATTATTGTCAAAATAATGTCAAACATGACCCCAATAACCCAAACTCTTGGACTGACAAGCTCATGAAACTGCCCATTGAGTTCCTGAGAATAATACTATTTATTGCACTTCCAGAGTCTCTGTGAATTAGAAAGGCACAATGCTGGAAGAAGAAAAAATGCAGATAGAACATAAAAATATGATAAGCTGCTGCATGCTGTATACCATGTTGAATCTCTTATTGCAATGTAGAATTCAAATGCCTAAAGTGTGGTAGTGATGGCAGTTTATTTCCTCTTCAGAATTGAATAAACTAGCACAGATAAGGCCTAAGTTTCATGTTCGTATTTTATTTTTGTAAAAATACTTCTTATATTCACATAAATATATATGAATCATCAAAGAAAAACAAAAGGCAGAAGTGTATATACAATGATATTTGCATCCTTTTCCTTAATGCTACAAGAACAAAAATAAAATCCAAATAGGCACTAGGCTCTAACAATATGGCATTCTTGATAAGCAAAACCCTTTTGCCAAAGGCTGCATACATACCTCTTCTCTCCACACATAAGTTATAACAACAGACAGACAAAGAGCTAACCTCGTTCTCAAAAACATATTTGCACCAAAGCTTCCAAAGGACAAACAGAGCAGAAATTCTCAAACAGTGACAAAAGCCACTAAGAGAAGAGTGAACTACAGACCTGGAATCACCAAACAAGGCTGTGTGCCAATGCAATATCCCCTGAAGAACCACCGCATGCTTTGACTCTATACATGATACCAACAAGTCCTGGCAAACAGACAATCCCATAACAATGCTTCACCGTCTCTGAATGGTGGCAAGGCAGAGACCATCTGAGTGGCTGCTTTTAGACAGCTGAATCTTGGAAGGAAGGCCCTGATAAATAACCAGCCATGCAAACACCCGAAGCTTCTAGGACACTCATACTAACCACACACTGTGTAACCTCTGAATCCACAAGCCCTTGGCATCGAAAGACACCCACCATGCATTAAGTACAAGTCCAAGCTCATAACATTGATGCAAAATGGAGTACAAGTTACGCGAGTTGTACTGAGAAAGTGTGCACCCAACACTCCACTTCCAATCATGTCAAATGGGTCTGAGCTTATCAATATTCATCTTGAACTTATCTTCCTATGGGATGAGGCTAACTGTCTCCATGATGGTGGGCCGATCAATGGAGGATGGGGCATACTCATGCACTAAAGGTCACCAATCCTTCCAAGAATGTGCATTTGCATCTCACAAATGCCTCCAAAAACTTATTCCCTTTCTGCTTGGTCGTCGTGCCTAAAAACATGGGAGATCAGCAATATATGCATCCTAAATCTTCTAGCTACGGATCGGCCACTTGGCCAAATCCCACCCCACATGTATAACTGCCAACCATCTGCCACCAGATCAAACCTACCACCTTCCTCCATGCAGACCACACACTCCATAAGATAAAAGTGTATGCTATTTGAAAATGTTGGGGCACTGCAATAATATTGCATAATCCAAAAGACCCCCAAATCTTGCCAAAACACTTAGCTATGTGTAATCTGTGCTTCAACAAATCCTACCATGGAGGAGACTCCCCCAAACACCGAACCACCTGCTACCACTCAAACTCTCAAGGGAAAGTCCCACCCTACAAAGGAGAGGTTGGGACAACGGATAGGCAAGCCGCCCACTGTCACCTCAGCATCCTTGCCTCTACACTTTAAGGCTAGGGTTCCTAACCTAAGGAGGGCATTCTTACAAGGTCAATGCTAAGTCCTGTCGTTGTGTTTGGACGGGAAAGGCTTAGAACTTGGTTTGACTTTGAATTTTATATCTTCTTTAAAGGGATAAGACACATCAAATGAGAGAAGACAATGTGTAAAGAGCTTGAACATAATGTAACTTGGAAAAGCAAAAGCTCAATGAATGCTTGGAAATAAAGTATTTGCATGCAAGTTTATCAATGTGGCGTATCTTTGTACCATTCATCATCATTAAGCCATACAAAATGAAATTTGCAACATATGAGAACCAATGTTCAAGTCAGAGATGCTAGAATCTTAAAGTGTGTGCATCAATGCACCATAATCATGTGTTTATATTAAAATTCAGATTGCACAAACATGTGTCTCCTTTAAACTATTCAAAATATCCAATGATAAATTCTTGTGAACAGATTTAAAGTGCCGAGTGTGAAAGATCAAGTGCAGTGCATCATTAGGACAGCGAGACTACATTTATCAAATGAGTGCATTTCAACCATAGACCAAGGATCAACAATGTGACAAAGATACCAACAATGTTATAAAGTTTGTATTGTATCTTCAGATGTTACAATGTCCAATAATTGCCACGCTTATGCTACAACCTATGAAGATATCAATGCCGTAAAGAAGTGTTCAGAGCAGCAAGCATAATATAGACCAATCGGA
>JZKD02S1675404.1:167062-181475 GCA_000966675.3 Picea glauca
CAATCAAACCCCAATAGCACACTCCCTGACTCGATCCAGAGTCCAAGGGTTCCGTCGATGCCTCTGCATCCTCAAGGTCCAAAACCCTGCACACTCAGTAAAACCGAGTCAATAGAACCTGTCTATGTCAATGCAGTAAAACATCATGTCATCTATAATAACACATCATAATCAAGGACACATGTTTTAATATCATAATAGTCCAGATCACTTGCAAGCAAGTGTCCTCAAAGAATAAGTTTTCTCAGTGCGCCAGAGCGGGATGTTACATACACCCCCTCTTGGTCTAAACTTCGTCCTGAAGTTTCTCAATATAAATGATGAAATAAGTGTATCACAGTATCATATGTCTATCTATCAAACAAAAATGGAAACTGTTGGCGCATATCATATGCGTTCTTCCAAGTCCCCAAGTACGGACTATAATTGTCCCACTGGACCTTGACCTGATCTACCATTCGACGTTGTAACTGTCGAACGTGATGATCTAAGATGCAGACCGGCTCAGCCGTGAGTGCTTCCTCGTCCGATACCTGCAAGGGACTCCTGCCAATCACATGTGTAAGATCACTAATATAATGTCTCAAAACAGATACATGAAAAACATCGTGCATACGCCTCAAGGAATCAGGAAAGGCTAGTCGATAGGCCACGAGCCCCTTTCTCTCCACAATATTGAAAGGTCCCATGAACCTAGGAGAGAGTTTAGCTCCCTTCCCAAACTTGATCGAACTCTTATGTAGTTTAACCCGTAAGAAGACTCTATCGCCGACCTCGTAACTACGTTCGACTCGGTGCGCATCGGCATAACTCTTCTGTCGATCTTGTGATTCTTTAATCCTTTGTCTTATGGTTTGCATTTTCTCTTCCATTTCTTGGATCGCTTCTGGTCCCACCAGGACCCTATCCTGAAGCCGATCCCAACTCAAGGGCGTCCGACACGGTCGCTCGTAAAGAAACTCAAAAGGTGCCATCTTAATGATGCTCTGGTAATTGTTGTTGTAAGTGAACTCCACTAGTGGCAAGAATTCCTCCCAACGCTTTTGTTGGTCCATCACGTACATGCGCAACATATCCTCCAAGGTTTGGTTCGTTCGTTCGGTCTGTCCGTCAGTCTCTGGGTGATACGTAGTACTAAAGTTTGGTTGGGTTCCCAAGGCCTCTTGAAAAATCGTCCAAAATCATCCAGTAAACACCGATCCTCGATCGGATATAATCTTTTTAGGCACGCCATGCAGCCTTACAATCTCACTAATGAAAACTCTAGCTATGTCAGGTGCCTGCTACATCGTCCACACAGGAATAAAGTGAGCACTCTTCGTCAGAGTGTCTACTACTACAAAAATCGAGTCATGTCTCCTTGCCGACAATGGAAATCCAACAATAAAATTCATCGAAATAACCTCCCATTTCGATTCCGAAATGACATGTGGTTGTAGTAATCTTGTTGTGTGTCTATGTTCAGCCTTTACCTGCTGACATTCTAGACATCTGGCCACATAGTTGACTATGTCGGCCTTCATTCCCTTCTAGAAGAATAAGGGTTTAAGGTCTGCCCTCATCTTCGTGACTCCCAGGTGAGCCATGTAAACTACTCTATGAGCCTCGCTCAGGATCAACATCCTCAACTCGTCGTTTGGTGGTATGTAAATTTGACTTTTAAACCTCAATAAACCATCGCTATCAAATGAAAATCCCTCATATCATGGTACCATCATCGTGTTTTGTCCGATAAAACCCTCGACCTCTTTGTACCAGTGGTCGCCACGCTGTAAAGTTAGAATCTTTTCACGTATATTCGTCTAAAGAGGCAACACCAAAAATATGCGCGGTCTCTGACTCAAAGCATTTGCCACTCGGTTCACTGTTCCCTTTATGTAAGTAATCTCAAAGTCGTACTCGCTAAGAAATTCCGACCAACGCCATTGTCGCTCGTTCAGGTCGCTTTGCATAAAAATGTGTTGTAGTCCACAATGATTAGTCTTTAGTTCAATTTTTTTTCCAACAAAGTAGTGTCTCCAAACCTTCAAGGCATATACAATGGATAATAACTCCAAATCGTGCGTCGCGTAGTTCTCTTCATGCCTTCTCAGTTTCCTCTAAATGTAAGCGATCACTCATTTGTCTTGCATCAAAACTCCGCCTAAAGCTTCCTTGGATGCATCAGTGCTTACCAGGAAGTCCACGTCCATGTCAGGGACCTTTAGTATCGATGTTGTTGTCAACAATTCTTTGAGCCTCCGAAACGCTTTCACGCATTTCTCAGTCCAAACAAACTTCTTGTTTTACTTCTACAATTTCGTGATCGGATTTGCTATCTTCGAAAATCCCTCGACAAACCGTCGATAGTATCCTGCTAAACCCATAAAGCTACGCACTTCCGTGACACTCGTCGACACAGGCCATTCCATAATAGCCTCGACCTTGGCTGGATCCACGACAATACCTTCGTCGGAGATTACATGACTTAAGTAGTGAATCTTCGATTGATAAAATGAGCATTTGGACAATTTCCCATACAATTTGTGCTCTCACAGACACTGTAGTACGAAGCGCAAGTGCTCGTTATGCTCCTCCGTTGTACGAGAGTAAATCAAAATATCGTAACTGAACACTTGGACGAACTTGTCCAAGTACTCACGGAACACCCCGTTCATCAAACTCATAAATACTCCAGGGGCTTTTGTCAGTCCAAATGGTAAAACATTAAACTCGTAATGTCCAAACCTCGTGTTAAAGGTGGTCTTAGGGACGTCATCCTCCTTGATCCGCAACTGGTGATACCCTGATTGCAAATTGATCTTGGAGAACACCGTCGCACCCTTCATTTGATTGAACAGATCATTAATTCTTGGCAAAGGATACTAATTCTTGATCGTGGCCTTGTTCAGTTGACAGTAGTCAATGCAAAGCCTCCACGATCCGTCCTTCTTTCGTATGAAAATAACCGATGCACCCCACGGTGACAAACTAGGACGTATCAGTCCCAGGTCCAACAACTCCTTCAGTTGCATTTTCAACTCTTGTAACTCCGGGGTCGACATCCGATAAGGCGTTCTTGCTATCAATTCAGTCCCCGGTTTTAGGTCTATGGTAAACTCCAAATCTCTCTCCGATGGAATCACAGGTAACTCCTCCGGAAATATGTCCGCAAACTCTCTCACCACCGGAAGATGTTCTATACCTTCTACTACTCCCTTCTTGTTTAACGCAAGGATCGCATAAAGATTGCACCCCTTGCGCATACTCTTATATAGCTGTAAGGAAGAGATGAACCTTAGGGAAACTCCCTGGTTCCATCCTACAATCACACGTCTTTGTCCTTCATCGTCGACCAAGCTCAACCGTTTTGTCTTACAGTTGAGTATCGCCTCATGCAATTCCAACCAATCCATACCAATCATGACATCATAAGATCCTAGGATCGTGACGTATAGGTTGGCCCTTGTGACAAACTCTCCCAGGTTAAGGGCACAACCCGTAACCTTTCCTCCAACCTTCTGTTTGGATCCCGAAGCCATCTCTACGAAGCTAAACTCATCCTATTCGACTACCTTTACCTTAATCCTTTTTAGCACTGCACCAGAAATGAAACTCTCGGTAGCATCGGGATCTATCAAAATACTAAGGGTCTGGTCAGTAACGATACCTGTCGTCTCGAGCACAGTCGAATGATGCTATGCCTGGCGGTTATTCACTGCTGCATGAATCCAATGGGCCTTGACCATATCTCCCACTGTAGTGGGTCCTGCTGATCCAGACGCTCGGGTCCTCTCCACAAGACAGTCGCGCTGGTAGTTTGGCTCCCCACACGTCCAACACCCCTTCTTCGGCCCAGTAGCCCTGGTACCCGAAGTAGAAGATAACAACCCACCAGCCTAGAATCTGGGTCTGTTATGTTGAACAGGCCTAAACTGTTGCTGCTGCGGCCGACGCTACTGCTGATGTGGTGGTCCCCGATAAGGTGTCTGCTGCTGAGGCGACAGTCGTCGGGGTGTAGTGAAAGTGGATCCCCTCTGGAAGCCACGATATCCCGACGTATGTCTTGCTGGTGTCTGGTGTTGCTGTGTTCCAGATGGAACCTTCCCTGCTGGTCTCGTTGGAGTCCTGGTATGACCTCCACTGATAAGATCCTCCTCTGTTACGAGGGCCTTTTGGACGGCATCGTGCAAGGTTTGAGGCATCAAAATCGTAACCTTTGCAGGCAGGCTGCCGTTAAGGCCGAATACGAACCTATTGACCTTAAGTTTCTCGGTGTTAAGGTGCGGAGCATACCAGAGCAGCTCCATAAAACGTGCCTCGTACTCGGGCACCGTACGACCTCCCTGTCGTAAGGCGTTGAACTCATTGAGCTGACACTCAATGAATTTCTCTGAAAGGTACCTCTCTCGGAACCGTTCCTCGAACAGTTCCCATGAGACGTCTTCGACTGCCATGTTCAGCTGCGGTAGGAGCGTCTTCCACCATAGAAGAGCGCTCCCCTTCAGTTGAAAGACTTCCATGCGGACCTTCATGTTGGAGGTATAATTGCAAAGTGCGAAACACATCGCCATGTTCTCCAACCATGCCTCAGCGTCTATGTCGTCCGGGGCACCAAAGAACTCGGGAAATTTGACTTTCTCGAGTTCACGGTGAATGCTACCAGTAACGACCGGTGCATGCGGCGGAACCTCAGCGCGTGCTGGCACCCTGGCCTCATCTCTGTCCAAACGGTTGATCAGTGCCTCGGACATGCGCTGAAAGGATCTCATCATTCCGATTACATCGCCAACTGCTATTTTCTCCTGCCCAAGAACCTGCTCGTCTCCCCAGGGGTTAGACCCCTCTGGTGTGGATGCTATTGGAGGCGTCGTGCCTCCTCCTCTAGCACCCCGTCGTCTGCCTCCGCGGCATCCTCTAACCATGATTATCTGCACGCACACAATCAACTCGATTAGCAACAGTATAATCCAATCATGTCAACGAAATTCGTAGCGATCCCAAGTCACGGGTTGAACCCGCTCTGATACCATATGTAAGGACCCTCCTCTTACATCGACGAACGTCATATAATAAGTACAAGTTTTTTTTTTTTATAATGTGTGTGCGCGCGTGTACAAGGGAAATAAACACATTCGACTCTGCGCCGCCACCTGACGAGGAACAAGACGCATACAACAACGAACACAACATGACGACCTAAGACGCACATCAAGTATCTGCATGCATTGAATGACGATCAATCGACAATTAAAAAGACTGACTCCCCGCCCGTCCTACCTTGCAATGGTTAGGACCTCCAAGACACATAAGCAACGCTCAAGCCCAGGTTCCTATCAATTTTAACCATTTAAGGTTTCAAGGCTGACGACTGTTCTGAGGAACATGGATGTGTCTACATCCCGCCTGACACAAGCAGACCAAGCAAAAATGTGTACACCCATGTATAATAGCAATAAAACGAGCAACAACTCAATATGTCTAAAATGTAGAGTATCATTAAGGTACGATCTAATTTAGTCTTAAACATAATTTAATGCGCATTTCTAAATTCCAAGAGACAACAGAGTATCATCTAAATTAACATTTAACGAACATTACTAAGCAAGTCTAATGTTCGATGAGATTTAATAAATGTATAAGTAATCATTAATCAAATCTATCTAGTATGTCAATTATAAACTAGCCATTCATTAAAAACTTGCAATATCTTTAATTAGAACTGAATGAGGCATGTTCTCAATACCTGCAAGGATGACAAGGAAGGTTAGAAAAGCAGAGATAGTACTTAGCTTAAAAGACATTGCATTTGGTAGTACCACATTTTGTCCTTCTACACATTCCACATCACCCTTTATTATTTACATTTGATTATTTTATTTTTTCTAGATTACATACAATCCACGTTCAATAACTACTAGTATGAGTAGACATTGGACTTTTACCCAGTTTTTAAAGTAATTTCATTGTTTTTCCAAATCAATCATTTATAAAGTTGTGGAAGGGGTTAAGCACTATCATTCACTTATTTATTGGGCTACACCACAAGGTATTTATGATCAAAGAATTGACAACATTAATTACTAATCTAACCTTTAACAAGGAGTTCTTTATTACTAGATACTTTTAAAAATTGTGTACAAATATAAATACTACATATCATGATTTAACTAGAGTTGAGTAGTTGATAATCTACACATAAGCACAAGAATTTCATGAGCATCTCCTCTATAATAATAATTTATTATTAGCTGTATAAATTACATATTAATCCCTACAATTAACTATACTAAATGCAGATGTCATCATCATAAATAATTACTTAACCACCACATGTTTACTCTGGCAAAAAAAACTTAATGTAAAAAGGTGCAATTTGCAGGCTCCCATTGATACAGGGTCTTGGTTATTAAGTTACAACTGTACATTTTTCCGATAACAATAATATAGATAAGGAATTAACTTGCATGTTGATCAACTGTATATCAAGAGGCTTGCCTAAAATCATAAGAATACGTTTGTATTAAGACAACCAAGGGATAATGGTTGTGTTCAGGGAACCAAGATAAAAAGGTCATTATCGAAGAAGGTTAACATTGCGCAGTCAATGACAGAAATAATATGCTAAATCTACGTTGTGCCATAGAAACTGCCATCATAATTTCAAAGTCCATGATTCAGCCATGCAAACCACCGTTAAGGTAAGGACGATCTATGCTCTCTTAGTTTAGAAATTTCTGGCAAGGTGTGAGGGTTTACTGCCAAAACTAATTAATAATTAATAAATTTCACAGACACACTCCCATCTCAACAACTCGCCACCTCACTCTCTGGATATGGTTAATTCGCATTTATAGTATTAATTGAGACGCAGACTTAGCAGGAGAGCTCAGGCACAAGTGTAAGGGAAGTTATAGGTAAAGGAAGAAAAAAAAAAAAAGGGGGCGGTAACCAATCACAAAACGAAATTGCTAGAACACATTGCCAGAACAAATTTGCAGCAACCATTACAAAACGAAATTGCCAGAATACATTGCCAGAACGAATTTGCAGTAACCATTACAAAATGAATTTGCCAGAACACATTGCCAGAATGAATTTGCAGTAACCATTACAAAACGAATTTGCCAGAACACATTGCCAGAACGAATTTACAGTAACAATTTAAAACGAAATTGCCGAAAGGAGTGTTTCAACAACACAATGACAAGGCAAATTACCAGAACAGATTTACAGTGACAATTTACAAACGAAATTGCCGAAATGAGTGTTTCAACGACACAATGACAAGACAAATTGCTAGAACAGATTTACAATAACAATTTACAAATGAAATTCCCGAAAGGAGTGTTTCAGCAACACAATGACAAGGCAAATTGCCAGAACAAGTTTTTCAGCAGGACATTACACAGTAAAATTTTTACAGCAATGATAAAAACACAAAAAATTTGCCAGAGAAATGAGGAAGGCTCAAGGCTAGAATTTACAACGTCCACATAATGCATTTGCTAAATGAAATCAGGGTTTCGGCTACGTTATATAAAATTAAACAACTTAGCAAATCGTTAAATGAATTCAGGAGTTTCAGCAAGGTGTTTTATAAAATATACCACTTAACATCAGTTTACCTTTCCAATAAGCAAGCAGATCCAAGCATAAGTCCTAATACCATCTA
This sequence comes from Picea glauca, assembly GCA_000966675.3. Lineage (NCBI taxonomy): Eukaryota > Viridiplantae > Streptophyta > Pinopsida > Pinales > Pinaceae > Picea > Picea glauca. The sequence continues at coordinate 174,717 of JZKD02S1675404.1, forward strand.
CCAACAGAAATGAAGAGCGTACCATTGCTTGATCGTCCGCCTCGAATGACGTCCTCGAGCTCCATGCTGCTCCCGCTCGCCCACCATCGAGACCTCACCGGTATCTCCCAACCAATGCTAGGGGTACTCTTCTTCCCCCGTAGCCCCCCGAGCCGCAAAGGGGTCACACAATATCCAGATGGTACGTCTAGCTCCCATCTCGCCTCGCAAGGCCGAGCTACCACTCCTCTCCGAGCTGAGAAATCCCAACTCCCACAAGTAAATCAGTTAAGTCACTAATCCGGCAGCGTAACATTACGCTAACAACCGATCTCCTTTCTTCCTCCTCCTTCCTCTCTTTTATAGAGTTTTAGAACTTCCAATCTTTCCCTAAATCTCATTTAATTAAAGTTTTAAATAAAAAGTCTTCTAAAATTCTCCTTCGTACAAGTGTCATTCATCCCCCACATTCCTCCAATAGTTAATTTCTTTAATTTATTAAATTGTCTTATTTCCCTCACCTACCTAGAGTTACTCTTAAATTTACTCCTAGGTGTCCCAAGATTCCCTTACAGGTTTTAAAGACTTTCCCTAAAAAAAATTGCTAAATCAGTTCAAAATTAGAAGTTTCTTAAATGCAGATTCTTTACTAAGTTGACCTCCCGTTTTTTACCATAAGTTTCTCTCTTTCCCCTTTTTATGTTACTTCCATTCCCTAGTTTCTTAATTTTCATTGTTTCCTTCTTTCCCCTTTTATTAGAGCCAAAAATGACAATTTTGCAAGTTAACCTCCTTTCCCTTTTTATTATTAATTTAATATCTTTTTACACTTTCACAAGTTAAATAATTAATTTTTTCTTTACCTTTCATATCACAGATTTTATTTAAGTTCTTACTCTCTTCATTTTACCCAAAATTTAAGAAGTCCACAATTATTACTTAAGTGGTTTTATTTTAAACTTTATCATTTTATTTTTTTATAGAGATATTTCCGTAAGGGTAGACAAAATTTTACCCCTAGCGAAGTTTTAGACTTATGACTTATATTCTAAACTAGGCGACATTTTAATTAGGGAAGTTATTTATTTATTTTATTTTTTAAAATTTCTTAATGAGATATTCATCTTAGGGCCATCTAGGTTCGTTCCTTTAACATCATCAACGCGACGTGCCCTTCAGGATGCACTATGTGCTCCAAGGGTGCCACTCGCCTCTTTTGTTTCTTTTGCGCGACGTGCCCTTCAGGACGCACCACGTGCTCCAAGGGTGCTACTCGCCTCTTTTGTTTCTTTTGTGCGACATGCCCTTCAGGATGCACCACGTTCTCCAAGGGTGCCACTCACCTCTTGACTGGTTGGTAGACATCAATAACCCTTGGAGTCAACACTCCGCCAGGTGAACTTGTGGGAGACTAAGGGCTTCTAAGGAATAAGGCCCTCGCCTTATTGTGCGCCCCTTAGAATCATCGTGAGTGACTGTCGCAGTTTTCCCTCACGACATCGCGGGTCCTCTCGAACTAGGTAATCGTTAACCTATAGTTCGAGCCACGACGAGAGTGCTAGTAGCATGTGGCAGGGCTGCTATCCACACCTCTCCCTCAACCTCTTTGGTAGTCGTGTGTGACCCCTTTACTCCATATGTGAGTCTGGTCAACAAGCTATCGTCAACCTGCATCATTAACAATCATGTCAGACATGTCCACATCATATCATCTAATCAAATGTACTAAAATCACAATAAAACAATCAAATCCCAATAGCACACTCCATGACTCGATCCGGAGTCCAAGGGTTCCGTCGATGCCTCTGCATCCTCAAGGTCCAAAACCCTACACACTCAGTAAAACCGACTCAATAGCACATGTCTATGTCAATGCAGTAAAACATCGTGTCATCTATCATAACGCATCATAATCAAGGACAAATGTTTTAATATCATAATAGTCTGGATCACTTGCGAGCAAGTGTCCTCAAAGAATAAGTTTTCTCAATGCGCCAGAGTGAGATGTTACAGAGAGCGAGTTAAATTATGTGAATAATAGGAGAGTTGACGCATGGGGGAATACATTAGGAATTAAATGCATGTTTAAATGCTAAATTTGACCAAGTAATGAGTGAGTTTTAAGGGGAAATTGGCCCTATTTTTTAGGGATTTTCCTAAATTTTAGGAAATTTTCGTCTAAAAGAAATTTAAGGCGAATTTTGGAAAATTCAAGCATGGAAAGTGAAGATATGGTGAGTAAGGAAAAGTTAATGAGAAAATTAAGACTTGGTTGGGGAATTTCGCTCTATTTTTAAGGGATTTTCCTAAATTTTAGGAAATTAACGTTTAAAAGAAATTTAAGGGGAATTTGGGGAATCTGATGCATGGAAAGTGAGAGGAATAGAGTGAGAAAAATTATCTTTGAGTGGCTAAATTTTCTCGCGGGAAATGGAACCTCACCCATGTGCCACCTCTTTAGTATAATTAATTCTCATTTAATTTATAATTTTTGGAAAATGCGCCCTTCGTCCAATGATTCCATATAGATGCCACATCACACTAAGACTCTGCCACATGTTAGAATATGAGCTTGCCATTTTTCACTGCTGGAGATGAGGATTACTGCTAAAAATAAAAAATTTCCAAAAATAGTCATTTGGTCTCGAAAATTTAAAACTTGTCGAAATCGACCCAAACTCCAAAAATGTTTGATATGACTAGGAGACCACCACCATGTGTCCACTGCTAAAAATAGAAAGTCCCTGTATGTCCATGCTATTATACTCATTGGATTCAATTTTCCACAATGAATCCAAATCTGCAATCAAAATCAACATGCGAGCCCTGGTACTCAACCTGCGAAAAATAGAAACTTGTGAAAAATTATCCTGAAGAGGTCCAAAAGACTCAAAGTCTCTCAAGGATCAATAATATGTGCTTAGAATATGAATTTGGGGCTTGGAGCTCAAACTGCTAGAAAAAAAAAAATTTGCATGTCGCTTGGAAAAGTGCTATCGAGCCTAGAATCATGCAAGGACCATCCTTGTACTCTCAAAACTACTCCAAATTGTCCACAAGCCCACTCAAACCGTGTCTCCTAAAAAGTAGCACCACCTAGTATGTAGATATCTCTCTCAAAATGCACGGGAAACCAAGCTAACTCTAACTATGAACAAAATAACCATGTACCTATCATATACCTGTCTCTGATGGGAACCAACCTCTTGTTCAACACAATTGCTAAACTCTGGGAGAATCTCAGAATGCCAACCAAAATAGTGCATGCTGGCTCTTTACCCTTAATATTTTCAAGGGTGAAAATCTAGGGGTTAACAGTGGGGCATGCTTGTTCGGACTTGAACCGATCAGGTCATTGTAGTAGGAAGCACCCCCACTTACCAATCAACGAAAACCTGAGAAACCATTTCTACAATCGGAATGGACCAATGTGCACAATTATGTGAAAGATATGGGGGTCTAAACTAAATATGGGGATACTTAAAATGTGTTCTTATACATTATTGATTTTTATTGGTAGCATGCATATATGTAAACATTCATGCAATTGAACAACTAATTAAAATACAACTAGGTTTTATTGTGCAAGGCTCTTGGAAAATGACTAAGGCTTTAAGAAAACACCTTGTCCAAATTACACGTCTAAAAGTGGCAACTAATTTTGAGGCTTTAAGAAAACACCTTGTCCAAATAACACATCCAAAAGTGGTAACTAATTCTATATATATATATAAAAGGGCCAAATTCCTTATTAAAACATACCAACAAAGTGAAATTTCATCCATTACATAGAAAATTTCTTGTAAAATTTAATTAGAATTTAAACTTGCCACTTTTGTCTAAATTTTAATTAGAATTTAAACTTGTCACTTCTTAGGAGTCATTTAAATAAATGCAGTGGTGGGTTTTGTTTAATGTCATGTATTTGATGGTTTGGATTTCAGGGTTTTTGGAGCCGAGTAAATTAAAACAAACCATTCTTAAGCTTAACCAATTCAACCACTATCCATTAAATGAAAAATACCACTATCCATTAAATGGAAAATAAAAGCTTACTTTTTTGATATATTCAAAATAAAAAACTTATATACACTAGTGGGTTGAGATTCAAGGTCTACAAAAACATTTCTCCATCATCAATTTAGATTCAGAAGCTACAAAATTATTTATCCATTGTTGTGGGATTCAAGAGCTACAAAAGTACTTATTCGTTGTCCCTCCAACGTATAAAATGGAACATCTTGTAAAGGAATTTTGAAAGGTAAAAGTGATAAATGAAAATCAAAAAGAATTTTGTACAAAGAAATATAGGTTGAAAGGAAAAATGAGTTCTAGGATTCAATATATTTGTAGACAGTGAACCAATTTCTATATTATAATCCTAAACAAGAATCTATCATATGACAAAATAACGGTCTTAGTGCTTCGTAAGTCACTTTGTTGAAATCAAATACCCCTTCCTTAATTTAAGGGGTTTGGGGGTTGTGATTAAGTCACTTGAGTAGATGTTCGTCGGGAGAAGGTTGTTACATTTGAGAACCTCTTGGGTGAATGATAGAGAACGTAAGTAGGGCCCTACGTGCTATCCAAGATAAGGAGGGAGGAGTTGAAGTACAAGTGCAAGAATGAGATCTATTCTCCATCCATTTTCAGAAGGGAAGGACACTTCTGCACTTAAAGTCTTGTAATGTTTTGAGAGTTGGAATATTGAAAGAAGGGGCACATGTGTAAACACATGACAAAAATTTGGGATTTCAATCTTCAATAAATAAGGGGCAAGGGGCAAGTAGTGCTTAAGGTGAAAGCATAGACTAACAAAACATTAAACATCTTAAATGGCTTCATTGTAGAGCCTACTAAAAGGCACACTAACTTTGAGACTTCAATATACTTTCAAGATATATGCCCAAATGTTGTCCATTAATGCATATAAGAATGCATTATATGACATGAATATGAGTTTAAAATTGAATGTCCCTTATTTGATTTATGAGGCCAACGAATAGGGTGGGATGAGGGAAGCGTGTTGCAACAAAGCTACTTTATCGTTGGGAGGGGGTAGAGTGAAGGGATGAAGTTGTAACAAATACTTTATAGTGGGTGGTAGGTTGGATTTTAAGGACCTTCATGGTTCATTGAGGATATATTTTGTAGGGCTTTTCCTTCCATCCAAGACAAAGAGGGATGTATATGCACAAACAAAATATCTACCTCTATTCAATTTTGAGGAGGGAAGGTTCACACATAATTTATGCACTGCAACAAAGCTACTTTATCTGATCAGGGGATCAATTTTTGCTCAAAAATTCAAAGTTCTTGGAATCGCTTCAAATCGAACGAGAGCGTAGGCCTCGTCGTTGTAAACCCAACACAACTCGTTTCATCTCAAACGAACGTCGGGAGTGAGAGATATTGCGATCTGTTTGAATCGTCAAACATGCAAAAAAAAAAAAAGACGCTGACTGTGCAGTCCATACAGGCTGACGTGGCAGGGCCGTACGATGACATGGCATAGGTCGTACGTCCATACGCTGATGTGGCATGTGATGACATGGCAGTATTTGGTTGGTAGCTGAGGGTGAATGGTATTCTGACACATGGCATCGTTTGGACAAGTGTTTGGGTGCCATGTGGCCCAGTCATGCGGTGCCACGTGGCACCCCGGTATTGGTTGTTGGTTTGTTAATCAAAAGTTTATGGGTCCATGGGGGTCGAACCTCAGACCTCCCCTTTGGCTCCACACTTTGGTAGAGTGTGGGCTACCACTAGCCCACACGATGGTTCTTATTAACCATATGCCTTTTAATGTATTTAAAGTTGAGTTATGTTGTAAATGGCGGGGGGTCGGGTCGGGGCTTAGCCCCGACCCACGGTTCTGTGCTTTGAAACATATGACCATACCCTTTGTACTATGGTCACGCGCATTTGATTTTTTAAAATTGTGGTTTAAAAACGGTTGGAATGACCCGCCACTTGTAACGGTTTTATTTGCATATAAACGGTTAGCCCTTTTGTTTATGCGCGTGGTCTTATGAAAGACCCTCATGTACCCAAGTGCTAGGCGGTTAGGGGTTGGCGCGCCCATAACCGTCCTACAGTTCGCACCGTTGGCGCGATTGCTCTCGGTGCCAGGTTTTTGCTCTTAAATAAGCGTGTGTGCTAGGTTCATGAAACAAGGGTGCATTTTGTAGATGCAGAGACAACAAGCTTGAAGGAGGGACTTCCAAGAAGCATAACTTCTTCATTTTTTGGCCAAACGAGGTGTCAAAAAATCCTAGCTAGAGGTTTTTGGACGCTCTGAATCCATTGGAGCAGTCTGTTGGTCATTTTGAGCATTGTAAGACGCGTTTTTGAGCACTTTGAGCAATTAATAATAATGATCCATTGGAAGCTGGACCAGGAGATGTAGCCCAAGAGAGGGGTGAACTCCTTTATCAATTGTTGTGTTTATGTGCTTATGTTCATTGATTATGCTGCTATTTATTTGTATCTTGAATGAGTAATCCTTTAATTAATGTGTTGCAAAGTTGATCCATTTTCTTTTAATACATAAAATTTACTTGCAAATATTTTCAAGATTTCAAGTCTTCTTCATTTTTAGATCAAGTTGGTATCAGAGCATTGGTTTTTGAAGACTTGATTGTTTGCAAGTGTTTTGTTTTCTTATGCTCACAAGGTTGAAACTCACAAGAGGAGAAGGTCAACTTGTGGATCCAAGTTCTCATCCTTCAAGGAGGAAGCATATACAATCACCGCAAGTTTCAAGGAGGCATTCACCAA
>JZKD02S1675404.1:186727-227112 GCA_000966675.3 Picea glauca
GAACTATACCCTCATCTTCACATAGACTGAATATAGTCTTTTGGAGGTCCAAAAGCTTCCCAATGGGGAGGTGTGATAAGGGGATCAAATTTTGCTCAAAAATTCAAAGTGCTCATAATCACTTCAAATTGAACAAGAGCGTAGGCCTCGTCATTGTGAACCCAACACAACTTGTTTCATCTCAAACGGACGTCGGGAGCGAGAGATATTGCGATATGTTCGAATTGTTAAACAAGTAAAAAAAAAAGATGTTGACTGTGCAGTCCGTACAGGCTGGCGTGGCAGAGCCATACGATGACATGGCAGAGGTCGTACGTCCGTACACTAACATGGCATGTGATGACATGGCAGTATTTGGTTGGTAGATGAGGGCGAATGGTATTCTGACACGTGGCATCGTTTGGACAAGTGTTTGGGTGCCACGTGGCACCCCCGTATTGGTTGTTGGTTTGTTAATCAAAAGTTTATGGGTCCATGGGGGTCGAACCCCGGACCTCCCCTTTGGCTCCACGCTTTGGTAGAGTGTGGGATACCACTAGCCCACACGGTGTTTCTTATTAACCATATGCCTTTTAATGTATTTAAAGTCGAGTTATGTTGTAAATGGCGGGGGGTCGGGCCGGGGCTTAGCCCCGACCCACGGTTTTGTGCTTTGAAACATATGACCATACCCTTTGTACTATGGGTGCGCGCGTTTGGTTTTTTAAAATTGTGGTTTAAAAACGGTTGGAATGACCCACCACTTGTAACGGTTTTATTTGCATATAAACGGTTATCCCTTTTGTTTATGCGCGCTGTCTTATGAAAGACCCTCATGTGCCCGAGTGCTAGGCAGTTAGGGGCTGGTACACCCATAACTGTCCTACAGTTTGCATTATTGGCACGGTTGCACCCGGTGCTAGGTTTTTGCGCTTAAATAAGCGTGTGTGCTAGGTTCATGAAACATGGGTGCGTTTTGTAGATGCAGAGACAACAAGCTTGAAGGAGGGACTTCCAAGAAGCATAACTTCTTCATTTTTTGGCCAAACTAGGTGCCGAAAAATCCCAGATAGGGGTTTGTGGATGCTATGAAGCCATTGGAGCAGTCTATTGGTCATTTTGAGCATTGTAAGGCACGTTTTTGAGCACTTTGAGCAATTAATAATAATGATCCATTAGAAGATGGACTAGGAGATGTAGCCCAAGAGAGGGGTGAACTCCTTTATCAATTGTTGTGTTTATGTGCTTATGTTCATTGATTATGTTGTTGTTTATTTCTATCTTGAATGAGTAATCCTTTAATTAATGTGTTTCAAAGTTGATCCATTTTCTTTTAATACATAAAATTTACTTGCAAATATTTTCAAGATTTCAAGTCTTATTCATTTTTAGATCATTATCGGTGGGAGGGGGTAGATTGAAGGGACAAAGTTGTAACAAATACTTTATAGTGGGTGGTAGGTTGGATTTTAAGGACCTTCATGGTTCACTGAGGATATATTTTATAGGGCTTTCCCTTCCATCCAAGATAAGGAGGGATGTATATGCACAAATACAATATCTATCTCTATTCAATTTTGAGGAGGGAAGGTTCACACATAATTTATTCTTCAATTTTGTTAATTTTGGGATATGACAACATTAATATTAATGTATATATGCCATACTCATAATCAAGATTTGAGATTTCAACCCCTTAATAAATAGGGGTAAGCAATTAAGATGTGAAAAGCATAGGTTAATGGAAAATATATAATCTTACAAGGCCATGATTTCAATCCTTGTCCATTATTGGTTTATATATGATGTCTTATACTTGACATGCTTCCCCATGATCAATTGCCTCATTCTAGGTATACATATTCTCAAAAACCTTGCAAAAGTAGTTCACTTTGACTTTAAAATCTTGGCCCTATAATACCTATATCAACTTCGGACTTGCTCCATGCAAATATGTGTTTAGTTGAGAAATTACTTTATTGTTTTAAAATAATATTAACGACCTTTTTTTGTTGAGTGATATTCTTGATTTTAGATAAAAATAACATAGGCATTATAACAATTATCATTGACAAATATGTAGAATTTTATAGTACATTAGTCCTATCAACTCTAACTTTTATTATGGACTCTTTAAGTTTAATTTTCATTTATGGCACACTAGTAGTAGTTTAGGCCCACATAGATGATTTCATATTTATGTTTCACAGAACTATTAACTTGAAGTAAATTATATTTATTGATTCTAAATTAATTGAATTTTATATTATGCATTTTAAAGGAAGAACTTAATGAATGAGGATGTGAAGGTAAGATTGCCCTTAGTTCTTCGACATTTACTTTTCATGATATGCACTAAGTTTTAACCTTGCACTTGTTCTGATCTCACAACTCAATTTGTACTCTTTAAGGCTCATATAGTACTATAGGTTTTTTAGGACGACAAAACATCATATTGTTGCTAATACCTATGCAATACCAAAGTTGGAATTGGTTGAGCAAGATGACATTGTCGAAGAAGCGAGCTAGGAAATTGTGCGATAGGTATACAATGATGTAAGTCTCCTTAGCCTAATTTCGTTTTATATTATTCAACTATAGAGAAAATTATTCCTTCAATAAAAAAACATACTTTGATTGCTTATTTTGATGGTAAAATCCTCCTTCTGCTCAAGCAATGGACATATGACAATGGGAAGTTGTATAGATGAGAATTAAGACTACTTGTAACTTGTCAAAGGTATTCTTCCCCTTTATTTTTGGGGCCGCTTGACTAGATCCTCTCCCATGGACCATGGTTTGCAAGAAAAGTATTATTGTATGCTAACACTAGGGACTTGATTTTCTATCCATGCTATCTTCTTGCAATCTCTAGCCTTGGTTGAGTTCTATAAGATTCCAATGTACTCATGGAATGATCTTCCACTACTCGTCAAGTTGGGAAAATTTATTTGTTTAGAGGTCATTGGATCATATTGTTTGGGGTCATGGGTCAGAGTTTATATCAAAATGGAGTTATATAAGGACTCTTAAAAGAAGAAATACATATGTAATGTGGCTCTGAGTGCATGACTCAAAGTGTGGTCCATATGAATATGCACAATGGTTACTTTAAATGTCATAATACACCATACAAAAGGTTGTTTTCTCCTCAAGAGTTAGAATCCATATCCCAAACCCACCCCACCTCCCCAACTTCAACCAAGGGTTAATGTAGATGTTAATGTTGAGATTCAATGAAAAAGAGTATTGTCATGAACTATAAGAATCAATAGAAAGGAGGGTTTTCTCAAGTTGGGTCTATGTAACCCCAACTCCAAAAGTCCTCAACCCCCCCAAGCTTCTCATACTCACAAGAATCCAACTCCTCTATTGGCATCCCAACATATGATCTTGCCTAAGGGAAAGGAGACCAAGTTAGTGATGGATCTCCTATTGGTGACCCCTCAAAGTAATAAGTTTTATGAGTTCAATAAGGAACTTGAATTCGATTCTCCAATGGAGTAAAGTCAATTTAAAAGTTCAGTAACTGCCCCATATCATTTCTTAAGTAGAAATGGTAAAATAGTCTAGCGAGGATATGATGGCTCTTAGTGCTGGTAGAATAGTTAGTCTTGGGTTAGTTCCCATTAGCCTAATCTCTTAAGAGGGAATTCCATAATGATCACTAATCCTTGTAGAATGTTGATGCCAATGAGAGTAAGGAACTTGAGATAAGACCTTAATATATTTTGCTTGTAAGAATTCAAGTGTGTTGGGTTCAATATACAATCAACCTTAAACCACATTTGGAATAAATTTTCTCTTCTAACCTCAAGCCACAAGGGAGGTAGAGGAGGGGCTTAGTCAGTGGCATGGAGACTAGCCTTAGAAATATTTTCATCGAAAAGGGTTGTAATCCCGAATCCTAGGTCATTTGGATGACTCTTTACATTAATGATAAGTTTCTTGATTGTTGGACAAGCAATCCTTGTGATTTCATTATTTATGTAAATATCATTTAGGAGAAATACGAGGAGTCATAGGTGATAGGAAGACTCATATGGAAGGTGAATACCAACCATCATACAAATTTGTATTTATAAATGTTTTATGTTAATGCAAAGAATCAAGTGTGGAGTTACACTTTCTGCCATACCTAGCCTATCAATGGTATCAAAGATGTGGTCTAACTCCATGATTCTCTCTCCTGGGCATTTCATTTGTGCCGAAGAAACATCTCTCATTCTACTAGTCTTCCCCATGCTCTGTCTCTCTGGTTATATTTCCCGTGCACCTCCGTTTTTTTGTTTGATGCTAAAAAACCTCATCTCCCGCTCTCGGTCTTTGTCTCTTTTGACGAGGCCCCCTCTACCCAAGTGAAACCATTTGGATTCATCTATCTCTTCGAGAAAACCCCACACAACTCCTGGATATGCTGAGGCTCAAACCTTGGATGCAAAAACGAGTTTGAGTTTGTGTGGCACATGTTGATGCCGATACCACTGATCCTTCGTTTGTATTTGTATTGAATGTTGAATATTTATATTTGTCGCCGTCAAGATTTCTCTCAAGGTCATTTTAGTATAGACAAAGAGTGTTGCAACTTGTGTCTTAAATTCCTCCCACAACATATCTTATCCAAGGTCATCTCCCCGTCCCATTCTCATAATATAGTTTAGATTGAAGTGCCTCTTGATTTTTCTCGGAGTCCCTAACATTGTGTAGTCAACTTTGCTGCAATTATTGTTTTTTCTTGTTATCCAAGGATTCCAGGTCTGATTTGGTTTCTTATCAATCTTGTTATGACTATTTAACCCTTCAAAAACATTCAAAGAACTCTTCTACGTTGAGAGGCTTATTATACATTTCTTTGGCCAATATTCCGAGGATTAAATCTACGCTGACATCCTCTTCATCATTGGGGATTTGTATTGGGGTTTTAGGATACATTTCATTGTCCTTTAATGACCACCTATGAGCCATTTTTATCTTGAAAAGGAACTCAGAGTAAAAAAATTGTTGTTTTATGCGAAGATTGTTCTTCTTGCAATAGTTTTTTATATAAAAAATGCATTCACTCATCTCTATCGTCAACATGGTGCTTCTTATCCCCTATCCTAGGGATAACTAAGGAGATCATGTCTCGAAGCCCACAGGTCCTAGACATGGAGTGTTGAGAGCCAAACGACTTGAGCTTGGCCCTGGAGGGTCCATCTTTTCTTCAGTGCAACTCGTTTATCAGTAGCAACAACATCCATCCCACTAGCCTGGTCCTGAAGTAGCAGTAGGTCTTTCTCCATGAGGTAATGAGTCCAAGTATCATGGTATGTGTCACTCTAATTTTTGAAGCATTTGAATATGTTGCACTGAACTCTCCTTTATTTCATAACGTTTTCTTGGAAATTATGCTCTTTAACTTGTTCATACCTGGGGGGGGGTGACAAAATTCCCTAGTAAGATGGTTCTCCTTTAGGATGAGTTGCCACTAGGTGGGTCTATGAAATGTCATTGTCCATTTCTTCCATACTTACCACTTTTCATCATCATCCCTCTCATCTTCCCCTACCTTGGTTTGAGCATTGGGTTTTCCACACTAGGAAGGGTTGTACCTTGACTTGTGGGAAGAAGGGGCTAAAGGCCCAGGGGGTAAAAGTAGCTAACAAGAGTTAAAATCCAAAACAAAACCTTTGAGATGCTTCACCAAGGGATTCCCAAGAAAGCAATAAAAGGTTTCTCAGTAAGAAAAGGGGACCCATAATATAAAACAAAACTCAAGGTCTAGTTGGTGGATGGGAGGTCTCATCATGAGAGAGCCTATTAGGTCCATGGGCATGTAGCGGTATGAAAATACCATCTATCTGGTCACCAAACAAGGTAGTGGCTCTTGGTGGCATAACCAAGAGAAAGGGGGTCTCATCACGAGCCAACCTTCACATTTCCATGAAGTGCTTGTGGGTAACACTATTACCTATGGTCACCACGCCAGGACAATGTCCCCCAATTATTCCCTTGAAAAGAAAAATAAATAAGGCTAAGAATAAAAGGAATTGAATGGGCTAGGAAACAACATCATCCATGATAAGGTTCAACTCGCCCTCTATAGAGGCACCCACGAGAAAGACCTACATTTTCCTATTATCACTGCACCCTCTGCCCAAACATTTCCCCTACACCATTTCACATGCTTACATGACCTATATTGGCTTTCACCTGGTAAACACCCCAAACTTGAGGAGGATTATCCCAATAGGACATCCTAAGACCCTCTCCAAACCTGACCTGTTAAACTACATAACGTCTTTGAGCATTTGTTTGGGTAAAGGGGTGTTTGATGCACATGTATGGGTAATTTGATTATTGGATGTGATTGACATTGCTATGATACATGTGACTTATGAGCCCATGGAGGGTGTAATTTTTGTTGCTGCAGGACTTTGCCCGATGGACATGTACATATGGGGAGATGAATAACTTAGACCTCCATGGGGCTAAAAGCCCACAGATGGATGTTGTGACACCAACGAGGGGTAGAGAGATGTCAAAGACTTGCACCAGGAAGAAAGAAGGAATTTTCACCAAAGACACCTTGGCATACCTAGACCTAGGCAAATCTTTTCCTTCCACCAGGACGTTGGCCTTGGGAGGCCCACGAAGTCACCTTTGTGACCCTAGATGTCACCCAACGTTAGGATTTTCATTATGGAGACAATTGTGTGCTAATTGGCACGTGTGGCATCATCCAGGGGCTTGGTAGGCCTAACGTTTTGCATATGAGGCCCAACGTTACACCCAGGAGGCTCAACGTCACCCTAGAAGGGCATGACGTCACCTCTAAATGTGATTTTAGGGTTTAATTAAACATTTATGTAAAAATTGCATTTTTGATGTAATTTGGCCATGTCGTCCTTTTGATGACCTAAATTTAATTAAAGGTATTAAGTATTGTATAAATAGAGAGATAAAACTATCATTTTATCATCATTGACTCATAACACAAGTGGTGGTCTGAAATTCGGCCCTCTTTAAGGGTTATTGGCTGAAATTAAGTGGTGCACAATTTTTGGGGAGGAAAATCTTGGTGTATTTTGGAAAATTTTCATGTGGAGGATCTTCAAATAGGGTTTATGCTTGATTATTCTTGGTGAAGTAAGTAGATAATCTGCATTTATTTATTGTGAATGACTGCTTATGGTGAATTTACTTGTTTCATGTCAAATATTATGAAATTGCTTGCTTGAAACCCTAGGGGAAAGACATATGCTACTATCTTTTTCTCTATAATATTCCACTTGCTAAGATTTATTGAAAGGAACCTATCTAGAAGAAGATACTAGAGCCCTACCATTGTATCACTCTAATAATCCTACTCCATTGCCTATTGCATATTTTATTTCAATTTGTCTAAGGAAAAGAGAAATCGCTAAGACCTAATTTTTATACTTTCTAGCAATTATTTCGAGGACTTGGATTTTTGAGGCCTTGGGATACCAACATCTCTCTCATCCTCTCCATCCCCTTTGGATAAATATTATCATTGCTATTTTTCTCTAAGAGTTGATGCTTCCATCATTGACTCCATTACCCTAGACGGCACTAGTCTACCCATTACAAGTGTTGATTGATCAAACAATTTTCAGAACATCTTCTCTTGAACACCTACTAAGTCCTACTAACCTTAGATAAGCCTAAATAATTAACCCACTTGTTGTTGTTGCAAAATATTGCTACAACCATCTAACAAAAACAAATTAACCATAAAAGTGATATGTTATGCTAGATAGACATTGCTAAAACTGCTTGTGACTATCCATTATCAATTTTCCTAGTTAAAGCTATTATTTCAAGTCTTTTATCAAGAATTTTGAAGCATAATTATTGTGGTTGTTGCAAATATATTATTGTTGTTATAAACTGCTATACTGCTGCAATTCTATATTCGCTAGTACATTTCTTAAGATTTCATTATCTTATGAAGCACTAATATCATTTTGGTACTTGGAAAGTGCCTCTTTTTGCTTTGTTGTCTTGTTATGGGCAGGTACATAATAATATTCTCTTGCTTCATCTTCAATAAGACTTAAAGAACCCTTTTAACTTGAGTGACCTGTGAGATGGAGGGATTGTCTTGTATCATTTTCCTTATCCTTCTCAAACCCTCAGGTCACTAGGGACGCATCCATGGGGTACTGCAACATACTCCTAAATAGAAAGGGATTTCCTATTAAGGTGACAATGATAGGTCATTCCTAGTTACGCCAATTTTGTATCCATTTTCCTTGGGATTTGGGCAAGCACAAATTGTGTGATAAAATTTTGGCACCGTTGTCGGGGAACACTGAGTCAATATTCCTCGAGATGACACCTTTTCGGTAAGCCTCTTCCTCAAAAGCCTTTATCTTACAAATCTTACCTGACGAATCCACTGAGGGTGATTCCCTCATTCCTTTGATAGTTTCAAGAAAATTATCTAGCGACTTCACAAAGCTCAGGGAGGTATACCAATCCTCCCAAGTCCTTTAGAAGAAAACCTCCCCGAAACTCTCCTATAGTGAGATCATTGTTTGGAGGCAACCTTCCTTTAAACACAATGTCTAATGCTCAGACTCAGACTATTAATCCAAACCAAGCTAATAACAAGAAAAAATGGTCATTCAAGCTGTTAAAACTGTTAGACATGACAAACATACCGGGATACCCTAGGAAAATGCCCCCTAGGTATGATAAATGGTTACCTAAATTCACTGGTAATGATGTAGTTAGTGCTGCAGATCATATGAACAACTTTTGGGGCTTCTTTTAGCTTCATCCTATCAGTGATGATGCTGAATATTTAGCCATGAAATTGTTCTCTTCTACCCTTTATGATGGCACTAGACGATGGTACAATAGTTTCCTTGATGCTAGTATTACAACCATGGATAATTTGGAGGAAGTGTTCCTCAAACGATTGAGTGTGAAGGAAGACCCCAACATGCTGCTAATAAGGCTAAATAACATCACAAAACAAGAGAATGAAAATGTTAGGGACTTTCATGATAAACTTGAAAGCTTAGTGCAAAAGATCCCGATGAGATATCATCCTTCAAACAATTTCCTTCTCTTTCTTTACACTAAATCCTTTACAGGACATATGGGTTTTCTCCTTAGAGACAAAGCCCCTAAAACAATCCAAGAGGCCCAAGAGGTGGAAACTAAAATTGAAGATAATCTATCATCATCCAGAGTTGAACCTTTCTCTACTGCAAGAGTCAAAATAAATGCTAAACTTAAAATAGTCCATAATGTCGAGTCTACCTCAGATATTGGCACTAGCTTGGAAAAGATACAATTGACTGTAGATGGCACGGTAAAAACCCAAGAATTAATGATGAATAGGATTGTCAACTTGGAAAGAGCTCAATAACAAGCTCCTAGGATTCCTTATAAAGGGCAATTCCAGAGGGGGACTCAAATTTTCAAACCAAAGAATGATCAAGAAGTTCCTAATACTTTAGCCCCCATGAACGTGGTAGATGAAAACCCTTGGTGCTTGCAATGTCGAGACTCACATTGGGAGCATGAATGTCCCCTGAACAATGGAGAACATGGCCAAGTGAATATTATTGATCATACCATTGAGGGTCCACAATGTTGCCTTAATGTCACACTTGAAGAACATCAAGAAGACATAAAGGAAGCAATCAGGAAGGCTAGGATGGAGGTGATAAATAATCTTGATCAAAAGTCGAGAGAAAATTTAAAGAATCAAGAATTCCAAGTGTATACTAGGAAAAAATGAATGAACCAACCTCTCTCTACTTCAAAACCAATACCTCCACCTATTAACATACTTCTTCCTTGAAATCCTCCCAAAACTGACAAGGTTGATTTGAATTTTGAATTTGAAGGTGAACTGGACAAAATGCACATAACCATTCCACTAAGGGAAGTCATCAAGGTTCCATTTGTAAAGGAAAGGTTCGAATTTTTTTTCAAAGTATCAGATGAGTCAATGGACCCTCCTATCATGTTACAAGCAGACCATTTTAGGGTTCAGTATGATGGACACCCACCTTTCTTCATGACATTATTAGGTAATAAAAAATGTATTAACAATTGTATGCTTGATTGAGGAGCAGATGCTAACATGATGTCTTTGAAGGTCATGGATAAACTAGGCCTAAAGGCCACACATCCTTATAGGAATGTGTGTGGTTTTGAATCCAGGGCCATACCCACTCATGGGGTAGTTGAAAATGTTGAATTATGCCTTGGTAAATATCCCGAGAGAGTGATCCATATGGATATTGTGGTCTTAGATTTCCCTGATGTGTGGAGGATGCTTCTGTCCAGGAATTTTTCTACAATGTTGGGAGGTACATTAGAAATGGATCTAACTTACATCAATGTACATATAAAGGATGGGACAATAGAGTGCCTCCCAAATATGACAATGGCCAAGGTCCATGTGCAAAAAATTGACAATGATGTTGAAACTAGTGTGACACATGATCCAATCAAGGAAAAACTTCCTATATTTTCTCCAGAGGATTTTCCTTTCGCTTCAGAGGAAGATTTTGATAAAATACAATGGCCAAAGAAGGAAGAATATCAACAACTTCTATACAAATACAAGGACAAAGAAGTTGAAATTGTCAAGTTATTAAAGAAAAGGGATGATGATATACTGATCATACCAACCCATCAAGAAGTATTCACAGCTGAATCCCACCCTCCTCCCTCAAAACAATATACTAGAGTTATACAAGAAACAACCAAGTTTAAAGTAAAGGAGTATCAAGAGGGAGATACAGTCTGGATGTGGGATACGGAAAAAGGAGAGCCTACTAATATTAAAGGGAGTGTGTAGTTTTGGCTTGGGACTTTTAGAATTAGAATCAAGTGAGTCAAGGATGCCCACTATCTATCCACGTTGGAAGGAAGAAGACATCCATTACCGGTTAGCAGACACCTCCTTAAACTCCATCATGGGGAAAAGACTTGACTTCACAGGTAAGTATAGGTAAGTTAGGTAGGTATTTGCATTCATTGTATATATCATTTGCATATCATGCTAGTGTAGTATAGTTGTAGTTTCATTTTCATTATGTATATATATATTCATGCTTACTTTTATTCCATTATATCATATATGAGTGAGGGGTGATATCACCACCCTGAACATTATTGATTTATTTTGTTGAGATCTAGAAAATATAGTTCATGCTAGCGATGATGAGTTTCTCATGTGCTCTACGGTGAGCACATGTCCACGATTTGGAGCCAGATGTTATCCCCTATCCCATGGACAACTAAGGAGATCATGTCTCGATGCCCACATGTTCTAGACATGGAGTGCCAAGAGCCAGATGACTTGAGCTTAGTCCTGGAGGGTCCATATTTTCTTTAGTGTAGCTTGTCTATCAACATCAACAACATCCATCTCACTAGCCTGGTCCTAAAGTAGTAGTAGGTCTTGCTCCATGAGGTAATGAGTCAGGGTATCATGGTACGTGTCACTCTGATTTTCGAACCATTTGAATATGTTGCACTGAACTCTCCTTTATTTCATAACGTTTGCTTGGAAATTATGCTCTTTAACTTATTCATACCTGGGGGGGGTGACATAATTCCCTAATAATATGGTTCTCCTTTAGGATGAGTTTCCATTGGGTGGGTCTATGAAAGGTCATCGTCCATTTCTTCCACACTAGGAAGGGTTGTACCTAGCCTTGTGGGAAGAAGGGGTTAAAGTCCTAGGAGGTAAAAATAGTTGGCAAGAGTGAAAAGCCAAAATACAACCTTTGAGATGCTTCGCCCATGGATTCTAGAGAAAGAAATAATAGGCTTCTCAGTGAGAAAAGGGGACCCGTAATATAAAAAAAAACTCAAGGTCTAGTTGGTGGATGGGAGGTTTCATCATGAGCCAACCTATTAGGTCCATGGGCATGTAGCAGTATGACACTACCATCTATCTGGTCACCAAACCAACGTAGTGGCTCTTAGTGGCATATCCAAGAGAAAGGGGGTCTCATCACAAGCCCATTTTCGTGAAGTTCTTGTGGGTAACGTTGTTACCTATGGTCACGACGCCAGGACAATGTCACCCAACATTTCCTTGTTATCACTGCACCCTCTGCCCAAACATTTTCCCTACACCATTTCACATAATTACACGTCCTAGATTGGCATTCACCTGGGAAACACCCCAAACTTGAGGAGGATTATCCTAATAGGGCATCCTGAGACCCTCTCCAAACCTGACCTGTTAAACTGCATAACATCTTTGAGAATTTGTCTGGGTAAAGGGGGGTTTGATGCATATGTTTGGGTAATTTGATTATTGGATGTGATTGACATTGCTATGATCCCTGTGACTTATGAGACCATGGAGGGCATACTTGTTGTTGCTGTAGGAATTTTCTCGGTGGGCAGGTACATATAGGGAGATGAATAGCTTGGACCTCCATGGGGTTGAAAGCCCACATATGGATGTTGTGACCCGAACCAGGGGCAGAGAGATGTCAGAGACTTGAATCAGGGAGAAAGAAGGATTTTTAACCAGAGACACCTTGATAGACCTAGACCCATGGGGATATTTCCCTTCCACCTGGACGTTGTTGAAATAATGTAACTACAAAGAGTATTCAATTTATTATTGATGTATTATTCAGTAGATCAACCCCCTTTTGTGGATTGATCATGTCGGGTAAAGTAAATGACCAAATCCCCTTTTGTGGAATGGTCAAACCCTCATTGTGATATACTAAATAAGAAGTCGAACCCCATAATATATTAAAGTGGTTATAACCACCAATATTGAGAAATCATCCCTGCCAGTGAAAAGACACCCCAGTTCAGTACCCGCCAGATTGTATAAATAAGAGAGGCCAATGCCTCATTTGTTCACTCACTCACTTGTTCATCAGAGTGCAATTTTGGAGCTGCAGTTGGAGAAGAAGGAAGAGAGAGAGATGCACATTCTTGGGAGAGGACTTTCTGTATTGTTTGAGTTATCTCTTGGCATTGTATTGGCTATCTATATTAAGGAAGTTTTTGCTGGGTTTTCTCCTCCATGAGAGTTTCCCAGGATAAATGATGTGTCTCTTGTGATTGTGTATTTCTCAGTGATCCTATCTATGCTATGGTTATATAGTGAATTGAAAAGAAACCTAATAATAGCTTAAAATTTAACATGGTATCAGAGCTAAGTTAAAGAGAGCATCTTTCACAAGAAGAAGAAAAACGTCACTGTTGTCGTACATGAAAATTAGGGATTTTTATTGAAGAATATTTTCAGCCTCAAAACCATCTAGAAAAGTGCGCCCTAACCCAAGGAATTCTTTGGCACCTTCAACGCATGTTTTCAGTGGGTAGATCTCCCAGAAAGTGAAACCCTAGTTTTCACAAAGTACTAGAAGTACTGTAAAACTAGAAGTACTAGAAAACCAGAAGCACCAGTCTAGAAATCCGCTGGTCAAGTTTGAGGGGGTAAAATTTGGATTTTCAGAAATCTAATTACACCAGCTTACTCGCCTAAGATCAGCGCATCTATCCCCTGGATCAAAATTTCAAAATTTGAAGTTTGGAAAATTAGGGTTTCCTCATAAAACCCTAAGTTGCAGTTGTAGTTGCAGTACTAGTTGAAGTATCAGCGATAGTATCAGTTGCAGTCACCCTTGAAGTTTTTAAGAGTTGGTGATCATTATCGTTGCTACCAGATGGTGCCACTACCTGCAAATGCTATCAGAGGTATGTACTCACATATGTTTAAATTGTTAAGCTTTAAAGGGTATTGGCAGGAGAAGGGATCTCTTGCCATAAATCCAGAAGGATCTCAAGATCCAACGCATTTAGAGGAATTATGCAACCTGGGTGTGATTATTCGGATATGAATCTATATGTTATGACATTATTTTGATCAGTGTTGCATGTTGCAGTTATGACCATCATACTAACATTTGATCAAAATTAAAGTCAAGGTATTAGATGGATTAAAGTTGAGATCATAGAGTTTATTCTCTAACTCAACCTTCTGTCAAGATAACATATTGTCTTAGTAAAACAAGACAAGTTGAAGAAATCACTCGTCATTTTGAGTGAAGAAGTGTTGGAAGAAAAGAATCACACTCATTCTTTAGGACAAGGCTCCAAGTTCCAAGTTTGATTAATTAAGTTGATAAGATTCAAAGTTGCACATGACAAGTTGATAAGTAGTCTTTGAAAAGTACTATATCTGGTAGCATTTGAGCATATTGAGATAAATGATTAATGTAATAATTTGCCTGATACAAACTAACATATCCTCTAGGAGAAATATCTTGTGTTAGTTCCAAATTGCCATGGAGGAATGTTTGACCACAACACAATAAGAGTGTTGACCTCATTTCATATTGTATTTCTTACTTTTGATCTTTACTTTAGAAAGGTCACAAGTGATAGCTCTAAAGGAGCTACTGTGATGATTATTCATGCTATCGTTTTATCTACTATTGTCAAAAGAGTATTATTCTTGCTTGTTGATCTTGTTTCAGGTCACAGGTGATAACCTTGAGGAAGCTATAGTGAGGGTTGTTGAAGGAAACATATTATATGAGACATGAAGCAGACTATGTACATGAACATATACACTCATGTAACAAATAAGATGAAGAAGAAGCTATCTCTCGAGATTCAAAGTATCTCATATGAAGATTGATTGAAAGGAGCAAAAGGCTCCAAAGATGACCGAACATCAGAATGGGAAGCAAATCTCTTTTGAAACATGACTCTCTTTTTTAGACTTGGTATTCAACAACAAGTATACCCTGTAAGAGATAATGAAGTCCTTGTAGACTCAGAAGAAATAGCGAGTAAGCCTGATCTCAGAAAGGATCAGATGAAGAGACAACTTACAAGACTGGGAGACAGATGTCGTGAGAAGACTAGATCGTAGCTTCAGAAACTTCTAGGAGATATGAAATCCCCTGGGAAGATTCCCTTGTTTCAGTAATAGAGAAGGAAGCCAGTCAGAAAGACTAGGATATGGATTCTTTCATGAGACTAGAAGAGAAGTTAACATTGACTTCCAATATTGATATATACAGATCAAGCATGTTGTATATGTTCAAAGATTGATGTGTGTCCAGAGAATTCTCCCAACAAGAGGGAGAAGACTATGACGAGACACTTATTGAAGAAATAGTTCCAGTATTTATGAAGACAACCAGAACAACCATGATTCATATATAGTATGAGATGCATGGGGAGAAATCCCCATATATAAAAATTGAGTGGCAGTTGGTGCAGTACATTGGTTGGGTCATGGAGACATGACTACAATGAAAGATAGAGTTACCTCCATGAAAGAAGAAGATCTATCTTTAGTATCAGTTATTGAGCAACTCTCAATTTCAGATGAAGTTGTTTCCATGATGGAGTAGAGGAATTAATCCCAGATTTCGGCAGTCATAGTGAGAATGGAGTGACCATTCTCAACTTTAGAGAAGGTGCAGGTGCAGAGTACTAGTTCCAAAAGGAACCATTGCAGAAAGAGGAGAGGACATACTCTCAATTAGTGAGACAGATAGTGCTTTGAAGAAAGCACATAGAGATAGCACATGATTGTTCAGATTGAGTTGCAGTTGAGCAAGTGTACTAGATTGGTACAATGTAATGAGAAAAATTGATTTGAAGATTGAATATAGAAAGACTTTTGTCTGCCAATTGAAGAAGGATTTGTACGTATTGAAGCAAGCTCCTAGAGCTTGATATGGCAGAATTTACAGTTTCCTGAAGAGCTTGGGATTTACCAAGAGTAAAGTTGATTCTAACCTTTATCTCAAGGTTATGAATGATGAGCCAATGATGTTACTACTATATGTAGATGATGTATTCTTGACAAGATGAAGAAAATATCATCACAGATTGCTGAAGAAGCTCGCCACAGAGTTTGATGGAAGACCTAAATGCACTATCTCTTAGGTCTTGAAGTTTGGCAGAGCACATAGAAGATCTCCCTTAACCAAGGGAAGTATGCAGTTAAAATTGAAAAGGGTTGACATGTTGAAATGAAAATCCATGTACACACCCATGGAAACGAAGTTGAAGCTCCTAGTAGATACCTCGTTAGAATTGGTTGATGCTACTCTATTCAGACATATTACTGGTTCAGTGATGTATTTGATGAATACCAGGCTAGATACATGTTTTTCCTTGATTTAGTATCCAGTAGAACCCAGACGTGTTCATATTGTTGTTGCAAAACATATGATGAGATACCTTAAGGGTACGCTGAATTTTGGTCTCTATTATACTAGAGATCTTGACTTCATACTGAGTGGTTACACCGATTCAGATTGAGCTGGAAGTCTTTTTGATAGAAAGATCACTTCAGGATGTTATTTCAGTCTGAGGTCAGCCATGATCTCATGGCAGAGTAGGAAGCAATTTAGTATTGCTCCAAGCACGACAGAAGCAGAATACATTATTGCATGTTTCTCCAGTTGTGAAGCCATATGGCTTCAGATGTTGTTGACCGATCTATTTGATCTAGAGATGGAAGCCACCGTGATTCTATGTGATAACCAAGTTGTATAAAAATGATGGAGAACCATGTGTTCCATGATGAGTCGAAGCACATAGAGATACGATATCACTTCACCCATGATATGATGCAGAGAGGAGCTATAAAACTCCAATATGTTGGCTTAGATGAGTAGGTTGCAAACCAAGCCTCTGTCTCGTGTAAAGTGTAAATACTTTCGAGACAAGATTGGTATAGTCCGAAAGGACCTTCCTCGAAAGGGGGAGCAGTGCTGATGATACTATGGTATCCTGATCAGTAGTTGTAGCTCTGTTAGGATTTTTATAATCCTAGGGAATCTTATGATTTCTGGGCAGATCCTGAAGGTCCGGTAAAGACAGGCTGTCAGACTACCACGTGGTAGCTCTGTTAGGATTTTATATCCTAGGGAATCTTATAATTCCTGGGCAGCTCCTTAGGGACTATAAGAGTACCACAAAATGTTGATGTGCCAGCTTAATTGTCGTGATGATGTGCCAGCTTAATTGTTGTGATGATGTGCCAACTTAATTGCTGTGATGATGTGTTAGCTTAAGTGCTGTGATTCCAACCTCGTGCTGATGACATGCTAGCCTCGTGCTATGATGATGTTCCAGCCTCGTGCTGATGACATGCCAGCGGTTGGCTCTTGACCAAGTTTTGAGGAACACTTGGTCATATTTGACCATTTTTGGACTTCGACAGCCTGTCAAAGATGGAGCTCTAGGTGAAGTAGAGATCACGAGATCTCGGTCCACTTTTGGGCCCTTTTAGGGGTTTGGGTTAATGTAATGGGAAAGGGATGTCAGCCCATGGGTTTACTCACGATTAGGCCCACTTTTGTAATGTATAAATAGAAGGATAGTCAATGTAAGAAGGAGTGGATATGATTGCTTAGTGCAATTGATAGTGCATCTATGTGATGTTGAATAAGTGTTATGTGCGAGCTGTGTAAGGCTTGCAAAGCTAAGTGCAAGTTACTATGAGGTTGGTATAGGAAGCTAAGTGTTGTAACGCAAGGAAGAAGGATCTAGCAAGCTGTGCAGATCTTCTGTCCTATGCGAAGAAGGGTTTTGGAGGCTTTGTGTTTGTAACAGATTGAAGATGATAATAAAGAAGAAGATATTGTGGATGTAGCCCCAGGGTGGGGGTGAACCACGTAAATCTATGTGTTATGCTCTATGATTTGATTCAATGTATTTTTTCTTATGCTATGTGCTTTGATATATCCACTTATGCTATGTGCTTCTTAGATATATATGATTGTGAAATCTGATGTGTATGAGGATGCTTATTGTTGATCTACTTGATCTGATTTGGGTTACTATGGTTAAGTATTGAAATACTATAGATCTGAGTGTACACATCGATGCTTTGTGCTATCTGCGAAGTAGAATAAGGTTTGAATATTGACAAATGATCGATGCTAAGTGCTTTGTAAATGATATAATCATAGATTTATGTCCCAGCTAAGGTTGCAGACACCTGAGTCTTGCAACCACCCCTGCCTCTACCTCGGGTGAGATTTCATTTTCTTCGCAAGTGTTGCCGAAAGGGCCGGTAGTTAGGGCTTTGTTGGTGCGCTCTTGAGCATTGAACCCTAGGTTTTCCCCTGTGCCAACAAATGGTTCCGTTGTTGGGACCTGAAACTGTGATTGCTAGGAACTGAGGAAGAAGAAACTTTCTGCAAAAAAAAGTTTTGTGCGCAGATATGTTTCCCTAGTCTGCAAATTTTTACCCGAGATGTGAAGATTTGTGCCAGGAATAAGGTCAGATCTAAAGAAAGGAAGATCAGATATGAAGAAAATAAGCGAGATCTGAATGCTTTGTACTCTAAGAAAAGTAAAAGTGGAAATTTATGAAAGAAAGAGGTCAGATCTGCAGAAAATAGGTAATATCTGTAAGCTATGTGCTCTAATAAAGGTAAGAATAGTCAAAAGTTCTTAGATCTAGAAGCTTTGTGCTCTGTAGAAGTAAGATAAGTGATTTTGTTTTTGTTCTAGAGCGTGGATCTAGGTATGTTTGATAGATTCTATCCTAGCTTAAAAACTAGGGCATTAATAGAGGAAAGAAAGTTTGATATGAATAGATCTGATAAGTATAATGATAGATATGTTATACCTATGCATAGAGAGAATGTCTGGACTAACAAATGGATGTAGGATCCTAGAAATAATTTTCTGCAGGTTAGCTATCACGATTCTAGTGCACAGTACAAAAGAGGCTAAGGATCATTTAAAAGAAAGCAAGGATTAATCCTATGTTACAGTTGCAAAAACCATGACATCTAGCTAAGGAATGCCCTGGTAGAAGACCTAGTTTTCTCTGTTGCAAATCTAGGGACCATGATGTATTAGATTGCCCTAGAATGATCGCTAAGCTTGAAAGGATAAATCTGAATCAAGAAGACCATAAGGAAGATCCAGAAAAGTCAGAAACCCAACAAGAATAAAAGAAAGTATTAATACATATGAAAGAAACCCTGAAGGAACATAAAGATGGTCGATTTCTAGAGATCTTCAAAGAAAAGGAGCAAGTCGAAGCAAGAATATGGGACTTGGACATTGACTGTATTCTTGATGAAGAAACACAAGTGAACATTATGCTAGAAAGAACTTGAGAAGCTATATGGAACCCTACCATGATTCCTTCGTTGGGACGAATAGGACTATTTAGAGGAAAACTGATGATGTTATGTGGAAAACTCGCTCTGATACCTATGACAGTCAATGGAACTGTGACAAAAGAAGATTTTGAGATTATCAAATTCATTGAGGACAACACCCCGTTTACTATGCTACTCGAAAAACCTTGGATTGAAAGAGATCAAGTCAGAAAGAAGGAAGAAGAAGAGGTTTTATAACAACAGAGACAAGAGTTAAAAGACTTTATGACTTTATGACTTTATGCATGTAGTCTCTGAATTCATTTCACACCCGAGCTAGTTGACCCAAGCTTGTATGTCGGATGAGCTTAGCGCTGCTGAGAAAGTAGTTGAAAAGTTTTGATTGACTTAATGACTGAGAGAGTCATGTCAGAGTGAGGATTATCTACATGAGTCCAAGCATCGTCAACAAGAGGACTCCAGGCCTCCCCTTCCACTGCTCGTGTCGGTCCATCCCGACCGATCGATGAGAAACAAACCAAGCACAGGGATGACATCGCAAATGCCAAGCTTATCCCACGCATTTTACCTACTTACTTACCACCTCTAAGCAGTGCCATCAACCATGATAGTGTACCAAGAGACTTCGAGTACACTTTGATCACCACGTACTTTCCGAAAGGGGTGCCCGCAGTTCGTGCTAACCAGGATAAGCTCACAGTACTAAAATTTAGTGATTTTAACCTTGGAGATCATAAAGTTTACAGCATGTTAGCCCCACATAAGTACTTAACCAGGACCAAAGGCAAGAATTCTAAGATTGTCTTGCAGTCATGGAACCAGAACCTTGCGCAGTCCACACTGCTTAATGTAATGAAGATCCCGCACTTCGGCAGACACCAGGAAGTCAATGCATGCATCAAGTTGTTGTTGTCCTTCTACGCAAGAGGATACTTATGGTTGGACTGCTGCATCACTGTGGATCCGACCTTGATCAATCGGATCACAGGACTTAGTATGCAAGGCTTTGACCCACATGAGTTTTACCCTGGAAAGACCTCAGACCGAGAACTATCATAGAGGATAAAAGAAACTTATGGCGATGTCGAGAAAGGCACACGAGGCTACAAGGTATCCTCTATCCAGAGTGGAGCAGTGCGCCTTGCTTGTCAGCTGATCACGGACAATCTAGTTCGCAAGAACAAACCAACACAAGTGACTGGATTCGTAGTTGACCTCGCAGGGAAGTGCGCCGAGGGACTACAGATCAACTGGGCGCAATACCTTGTAAACCAGATAGAGCTTGATAGCAGAGAAGCGCAAGACCAAGGGTATGAGTTCCATTTTAGTTGGTTTCTCATACTAATCACTTTCATCGCCTGGGAGCTACCAGAAGGTGCCACTTTTCCAGAGATCGAACCCTTCGAACCACTGGACGTGAAGTTTTGTACGCTGTGGTACTCCAGTGACATGAACAAGTAGTGGTAGTCCAGTGCCATCTTCCATGCCTATTACAACCAATTTAAGAATGAAATCCAGTCTACACACGCTGTAAAGTAAAGTGATGGAAGTATCCCAATGAATTCAATTAATCTAAGAAAAGGCATGCCAACTGTTCATTGAAGTTGAAATCCAAGGAGACGAGCTTGAATAGGTTGTCATCACCACAGAACAATGCCTGGAAGGGCCATTAAACGACACAATGATCCAGGAGTTCACTGAGAAAGAGGTTGTCGCACTGCAGCAGGTCGAAGTAGATCGTGCCAAGCTCGAGGCATTCGAGGCGGAATTGATCAAACTAGAGTGACTCGGGACGAGTCACAGGTGAGTGTTGGGGGCATGTTGGCCCTTGACCAAGTTTTGAGTAACACTTGGTCATATTTGACCATTTTTGGACTTCAACATCCTGTCAAAGATGGAGCGCCAGGCAAAGCAGAGATCACAGGATCTCGATCCACTTTTGGGCCCTTTTAGGGTTTTGGGTTAATGTAATGGGAAAGGGATTTCGGCCTGTGGGTTTACCCACAATTAGAACCACTTTTGTAATGTATAAATAGAAGTATAGGCAATGTAAGAAGGAGTAGATATGATTTCTTAGTGCAATTGGTAGTGCATCTATGTGATGTTGAATAAGTGCTCTGTGCGAACTGTGTAAGGCTTGCAAGGCTAAGTGCAAGTTACTATGAGGTTGCTATAGGAAGCTAAGTGTTGTAACACAAGGAAGAAGGATCTAGCAAGCTGCACAGATCTTGTTGTTATTGATGATGATGATGTATTAGTGTTATACTAATCCATGTTGATGGAGATGTTGATGATGCTAGGTTAGCTTCTTTCTAAAGATGATGTTGATGATGCCACTTTAGCTTCTTACTAAATATGATGTTGGTGATGCCACTTTAGCTTCTTGCTAAAGGTGACGTTGATGATGCCACTTTAGCTTCTTGCTGAAGATGATGATGATGATGTTATTTCAGATTCAATGCTGAAGATGATGATGTTACTTTAGCCTCATGCTAAAGATGTTGATGATATTACTTTAGCCACATGCTAAAGAAGACGATGATGTTACTTTAGCCTCATGCTAAAGAATAATGATGATGCTACTCCAACTCCATGCTGTGAATGATGATGATGAGAAAAACTTTCGATGATTTATAGATACGCCAGTCAGTGTTCCAAGATGTTGTTGATGATGTTTCCCTCTCTCTCGCCTGATGTTGTTGTAGAATACCCTTCTTGTTAAGGGGGAGTGTTGAAATAATGTAACTACAAAGAGTATTCAATTTATTATGTAGATCAATCCCCTTTTGCGGATTGATCATGTTGGGTATTGTAAATGTCCAAATCCCCTTTTGTGGATTGGTCAAACCCTAATTGTAATATACTAAATGAGAAGTCATCCCCCATAATATATTAAAGTGGTTATAACCACCCAGATTGAGAAATTGGCCCTGCCAGTGAAAAGATACCTCAGTTTAGTACCCGCCAGATTGTATAAATAAGAGAGGCCAATGCCTCATTTGTTCACTCACTCACTTGTTCATCAGAACACAATTTTGGAGCTGTAGTTGGAGAAGAAGGAAGAGAGAGAGAGGCACATTCTTGGGAGAGGATTTTCTATATTGTTTGAGTTATCTCTTGGCATTGTATTGGCTATCTATATTAAGGAAGTTTTTGCTGGGTTTTCTCCCCCATGAGGGTTTCCTAGGATAAATGATGTTTCTCTTGTGATTGTGTATTTCTCAGTGATCCTATCTATGCTATGGTTATATAGTGAATTGAAAAGAAACCTAATAATGGCTTAAACTTTAACATGGTATCATAGCTAAGTTAAAGAGAGCATCTTTCACAAGAAGAAGAAAAACGTCATTGTTGCCGTACATGAAAATTACAGATTTTTATTGAAGAAGGTTTTCAGCCTCAAAACCATCTAGAAAAGTGCACCCTAACCCAAGGAATTCTTTGGCACCTTTAGCGCATGTTTTCAGTGGGTAGATCTCCCAGAAAGTGAAACCCTAGTTTTCACAAAGTACTAGAAGTACTAGAAAACTAGAAGTACCAAAGTACCATAAGTACCAAAAAACCAGAAGTACCAGAAAACCAGAAGCACCAGTCTAGAAATCTGCTGGTCAAGTTTGAGGGGGTAAAATTTGGATTTTCAGAAATCTGACTGCACCAACTTACTCACCTCATCTCAGCGCATCTATCCCTTGGATCAAAATTTCAAAATTTGAAGTTTGGAAAATTAGGGTTTCCTCATAAAACCCTAAGTTGCAGTACTAGTTGAATTATCAGTCGTAATGCTAGTTGCAGTCACCCTTGAATTTTTTAAGAGTTGGTGATCATTGTTGTTGCTACCAGATGGTGCCACTACCTGCAAATGCTATCAGAGGTATGTACTCACATATGTTTATATTTGTTAAGCTTTAAAGGGTATTGGCAGGAGAAGGGATCTCTTGCCATAGATCCAGAAGGATCTCAAGATCCAACACATTTAGAGGAATTATGCAACCTGGGTGTGATTATTCGAATATGAATCTATATGTTATGACATTATTTTGATTAGTGTTGCATGTTGCAGCTATGACCATCATACTAACATTTGATCAAAATTAAAGTCAAGGTATTAGATGGATTAAAGTTGAGATCATAGAGTTTATTCTCTAACCCAACCTTCTGTCAAGATAACATATTGTCTTAGTACAAGAAGACAGGTTGAAGAAAGAACTCGTCATTTTGAGTGAAGAAGAGTTGGAAGAAAAGAATCACACTCATTCTTGAGGACAAGGCTCCAGGTTCCAGGTTTGATTAATTAAGTTGATATGATTCAAAGTTGCACATGACAAGTTGATAAGTAGTCTTTGAAAAGTACTATACCTGGTAGCATGTGAGCATATTGAGATAAATTCTTAATGTAATAATTTGCCTGATACAAACTAACATATCCTCTAGGAGAAATCTCTTGTGTTAGTTCCAGGTTGCCATGGAGGAATGTTTGACCACAACGCTATAAGAGTGTTGACCTCATTTCATATTGTATTTCTTACTTTTGATCTTTACTTCAGACATGTCACAATTGATAGCTCTAAAGGAGCTACTGTGATGATTATTAATGCTATCGTTTTATCTACTATTGTCAAAAGAGTATTATTCTTGCTTGTTGATCTTATTTCAGGTCATAGGTGATAACCTTGAGGAAGTTATAGTGAAGGTTGTTGAAGGCAACATATTATATGAGACATGAAGCAGACTATGTACATGAACATATACACTCATGTAACAAATAAGATGAAGAAGAAGCTATCTCTCGAGATTCAAAGTATCTCATATGAAGATTGATTGAAAGGAGAAAAAGGCTCCAAATATGACCGAACATTAGAATGGGAAGCAAATCTCTTTTGAAGCATGACTCTCTTTTTTAGACTTGGTATTCAACACCAAGTATACCCTGTAAGAGATAATGAAGTCCTTGTAGACTCAGAAGAAATCGTGAGTAAGCATGATCTCATAAAGGATCAGATGAAGAGACAACTTACAGGACTGGGAGATAGATGTCGTGAGAAGACTAGATCGTAGCTTCAGAAACTTCTAGGAGATATGAAATCCCCTGGGAAGATTCCCTTGATTCAGTAATAGAGAAGGAAGCCAGTCAAAAAGACTAGGATATGGATTCTTCCGTGAGAATAGAAGAGAAGTTAATATTGACTTCCAATATTTATATATATAGATCAAGCATGTTGTATATGTTCAAAGCTTGATGTGTGTCCATAGAATTCTTCTAGCAAGAGGGAGAAGACTACGACGGGACACTTATTGAAGAAATAGTTCCAGTATTTATGAAGACAACCAGAACAACCATGATTCATATATAGTATGAGATGCAGGGGGAGCAATCCCCATATATAAAAATTGAGTGGCAGTTGGTACAATACATTGGTTGGGTCATGGAGACATGACTACAATGAAAGATAGAGTTACCTCCATGAAAGAAGAAGAGCTATCTTCAGTATCAGTTATTGAGCCACTCTCAATTTTAGATGAAGTTGTTTCCATGATGGAGTAGAGGAATTACTCCTAGATTTCGACAATCATAGTGAGAATGGAGCAACCATTCTCAGATTTAGAGCAGGTGCAGGTGTAGAGTCCTAGTTCCAGAAGGAACAGTTGCAGAAAGAGGAGAGGACATACTCTCAATTAGTGAGATAGATAGTGCTTTGTAGAAATCACATAGAGATAACACATGATTGTGCAGGTTGAGTTGCAGTTGAGCAAGTGTACCAGATAGGTACAATGCAATGAGAAAAATTGATTTGATGATTGAAGATAGAAAGACTCATGTCTGCCAATTGAAGAAGGATTTGTATGTATTGAAGCAAGCTCCTAGAGCTTGATATGGCAGAATTTACAGTTTCCTGAAGAGCTTGGGATTTACCAAGAGTAAAGTTGATTCTAACCTTTATCTCAAGGTTATGAATGGTGAGACAGTGATGTTACTACTATATGTAGATGATGTATTCTTGACAAGATGAAGAAAATCTCATCACAGATTGCCGAAGAAGCTCACCATAGAGTTTGATGGAAGACCTAAATGCACTATCTCTTAGGTCTTGAAGTTTGGTAGAGCACAGAGAAGATCTTCCTTAACCAAGGGAAGTATGCAGTTAAAATTGAAAAGGGTTGACATGTTGAAATTAAAATCCATGTACACACCCATGGAAATGAAGTTGAAGCTCCTGGTAGATACCTCGTCAGAATTGGTTGATGCTACTCTGTTCAGACAGATTACTGGTTCAGTGATGTATCTGACGAATACTAGGCTAGATATATGTTTTTCCTTGAGTTAGTATCCTATAGAACCCAAACGTGTTCACATTGTTTCTGCAAAACACATGATGAGATACCTTAAGGGTACGTTTAATTTTGGTCTCTATTATACTAGAGATCTTGAATTCATACTGAGTGGTTACACCGATTCAGATTGAGCTGGAAGTGTTTCTGATAGAAAGAGAACTTCGGGATGTTGTTTCAGTCTGAGGTCAGCCATGATCTCATGGCAGAGTAGGAAGCAATTCAGTATTGCTCCAAGCACGGTAGAAGTGGAATACATTGTTGCATGTTCCGCCAGTTGTGAAGCCATATGGCTTCAGATGTTGTTGATCGATCTATTTGATCTAGAGATGGAAGCCACCACGATTCTATGTGATATCAAAGTTGTATAAAAATGATGGAGAACAATGTGTTCCATGATGAGTCGAAGCACATAGAGATCCGATATCACTTCATTGATGATATGATGCAGAGAGGAGCTATAAAACTCCAATACGTTGGCTCAGATGAGTAGGTTGCAAGCCAAGCCTCTGTCTCGTGTAAAGTGTAAATAATTTTGAGACAAGCTTGGTATAGTCTGAAAGGACCTTCCTCGAAAGGGGGAGCAATGCTGATGATACTATGGTATCCTAATAAGTAGTGGTAGCTCCGTTAGGATTTTTATAAGGGAATTTTATGATTCTTGGGCAGATCCTGAAGGTCCGGTAAGGACGGACTGTCAGAATACCACGTGGTAGCTCCGTTAGGATTTTATATCCTAGGAAATATTATGATTCTTGGGCAACTCCTTAGGGACTGTCAGAGTACCACAAAATGTTGATGTGCCATCTTAATTGTCGTGATGATGTGCCAACTTAATTGTTGTGATGATGTGCCAAATTAATTGCTATGATGATGTGCTAGCTTAAGTGTTGTGATTCCAGCCTCGTGCTGATGACATGCCATCCTCGTGCTGTGATGATGTGCCAGCCTCGTGCTGATGACATGCCAACTGTTGGCCCTTGACCAAGTTTTGAGTAACACTTGTTCATATTTGACCGTTTATGGACTTCGACAGCCTGTCAAAGATGGAGCACCAGGAAAAGTAGAGATCACAGGATCTTGGTCCACTTTTGGGCCCTTTTAGGGGTTTCGGTTAATGTAATGGGAAAGGGATGTCGTCCCATGGGTTTAATCACGATTAGGCCCACTTTTGTAATG
Source organism: Picea glauca (assembly GCA_000966675.3). NCBI lineage: Eukaryota > Viridiplantae > Streptophyta > Pinopsida > Pinales > Pinaceae > Picea > Picea glauca. The sequence goes on from JZKD02S1675404.1 coordinate 213,343, forward strand.
TATACATAGAAGGATAGGCAATGTAAGGAGTAGATATGATTGCTTAGTGCAATTGGTAGTGCATCTATGTGATGTTGAATAAGTGCTCTGTGCGAACTGTGTAAGGCTTGCAAGGCTAAGTGCAAGTTACTATGAGGTTGCTATAGGAAGCTAAGTGTTGTAACACAAGGAAGAAGGATCTAGCAAGCTGTGTAGATCTTCTGTCCTATGTGAAGAAGGGTTTTGGAGGCTTTGTGCTTGTAATAGATTGAAGATCATAATAAAGAAGAAGATCTTGTGGACGTAGCCCCAGGGTGGGGGTGAACCACATAAATCTGTGTGTTATGCTCTGTGATTTGATTCAATGTGTTTTTTCTTATGCTATGTGCTTTGATATATCCACTTATGCTCTGTGCTTCTTAGATATATATGATTGTTAAATCTGATGTGCATGAGGATGCTTAGTGTTGATCTAATGGATCTGATCTGGGTTACTATGGTTAAGTATTGAAATACTGTAGATCTTAGTGTACACCGCGATGCTCTGTGCTATCTGCGAAGTAGAATAAGGGTTGAATATTGAAAAATGATCGATGCTAAGTGCTTTGTAAATGATATAATCACAGATCTGTGTCCCATCTAAGGTTGCAGACACCTGAGTCTTGAAACCACCCCTCCCTCTACCTCGGGTGAGACTTCATCTGCTTCGCAAGTGTTTCCAAAAGGGCCGATAGTTAGGGATTTTTTGGTGCGCTCTTGAGCATTGAACCTTGGGTTTGTCCCTGTGCCAAAAAATGGTTCCGTTGTTGGGACCTGGAACTGTGATTGCATTGCTAGGAACTTAAGAAGAAGAAACTTTGTGCAAAAGAAAGCTCTGTGCGTAGATATGTTTCCCTAGTGTGCAACTTTTTACCCAAGCTGTGAAGCTTTGTGACAAGAATAAGGTCAGATATGAAGAAAGGAAGATTAGATCTAAAGAAAAGAAGTGAGATCTGAATGCTCTGTGCTCTAAGAAAAGTAAAAGTGGAAATTTCTGAAAGAAAGAGGTCAAATCTGCAGAAAATAGGTAATATCTGTAAGCTATGTGCTCTAATAAAGGTAATAATAGTCAAAAGTTCTTAGATCTAGAATCTTTGTGCTCTGTAGAGGTAAGATAAGTGATTTTTTTTGGTTCTAGAGCATGGATCTAGGTATGTTTGATAGATTCTGTCCTAGCTCAAAAGATAGGGCATTAATAGAGGAAAGAAAGTTTGATATGAATAGATCTGATAAGTATAATGATAGATATGTTATACCTGTGCATAGAAAGAATGTCTGGACTAACAAATGGATGCAGGATCCTAGAAAGAATTTTCTGCAGGTTAGCTATCATGATTCTAGTGCACAATACAGAAGAGGCTGAGGATCATTTAAAAGAAAGCGAGGATTAATCCTATGTTACAGTTGCAAAAACCATGCCATCTAGCTAAGGAATGCCCTGGTAGAAGACCTAGTTGTCTCTGTTGCAAAGCTAGGGACCATGAGGTATTGGATTTCCCTAGAATGATCGCTAAGCTTGAAAGGATAAATATGAATCAAGAAGACCATAAGGAAGATCCAGAAAAGGAAGAAACCCAACAAGAATCAAAGAAAGTATTAATACATATGAAAGAAACCCTGAAGGAACATAAAGATGTTCGATTTCCAGAGATCTTCAAAGAAAAGGAGCAAGTCGAAGCAAGAATATGGGACTTGGACATTGACTGTATTCTTGATGAAGAAACACAAGTGAACATTATGCCAGAAAGAACTTGAGAAGCTATATGGAAGCCTGCCATGATTCCTTCGTTGGGAGGAATAGGACTATTCATAGGAAAATTGATGATGTTATGTGGAAAACTCGCTCAGATACCTATGACAGTCAATGTAACTGCGACAAAAGAATATTTTGAGATTATCAAATTCATTGAGGACAATGCCCCATTTACTATGCTACTCGAAAAACCTTGGATTGAAAGAGATCAAGCCAGAAAGAAGGAAGAAGAAAAGGTTTTAGAACAACAGAGACAAGATTTAAAAGACTTTATAACTAAAAGGATCACATAGTTGATAGAAGAACATGAGAACCGCTCGAAGCCATATGACACTAGGAGCCCAGATGTCGAGGCCAAAGCTACAAAAAAGGCTGAAATTTCTACCCCAAACAAAGAAGAAGTGATATACCTAAACCCTAGGAGAGAATCTCACTGACAGGAAGTGACTATGTTCGAGGAAAATAAGAATCAAAATGGGAAGAGAATCACCGAGACGAAGCTCACTAGAAAGTTCAAAGAAGTCTAGAAAGCTAAGTAAGAAGAAGGCTAAGATTGAAAAATTACAGAAGATCCCAGAGGGTACCTCATAGCAAGACACTTTGCAGAATTGGAGCTTCGTCGGGATATTAGAACAACAACATATGCCACTTTGTCGAGGCGAAGTAATATAGCCGTTGGAAGCCAATATAACCGTTCGACTGCTGCTCCGAACGGGTCGGAAATCATTTATGGCTCTCCATTAGACCGTTAGACCGTGCCATAATGGACATAACATAAGTTAATGCAGCCTCATACTCATTGCAAGCAGATCGTTGCTAAGTTTCCCTACTTAGTCTGTCGCGCCACGCACCGAGAATACTTTTTTCTAAGTGATAATTTGAGGCCGAAACTTGAGATTACTTCACCCTGTGATAATTGCCTAGTTCCCATACCATTCACTGTAGTCTCTGAATTCATTTCACACCCGAGCTAGTTGACCCAAGCTTGTATGTCAGACGAGCTCAACGCTGCTGAGAAAGTAGTTGAAGAAGTTTTGATTGACTTAATGAATGAGAGAGTCATGTCGGAGCAAGGATTATCTACAGGAGTCCAAGCATCATCAACAAGAGGACTCCAGGCCTCCCCTTCCACTGCTCGCACCGGTCCATCCCAGTCGATCGATGAGAAATAGACCAAGCAAAAGGATGACATCGCAAATGCCTAACTTATCCCAAGCATTTTACCTACTTACTTACCACCTCTAAGCAGTGCAATCAACCATGATAGTGTACCAAGAGACTTCAAGTACACTTTGATCACCGTGTACCTTCTGAAAGGGGTGCGCACAGTTCGTGCTGACCAGGATAAGCTCACAGTACTGAACTTTAGTGATTTTAACCTTGGAGATCGTAAAGTTTACAGCATGTTAGCCCCGCATAAGTACTTAACCAGGACCAAAGGCAAGAATTCTAAGATTGTCCTGCAGTCATGGAACCAGAACCTCGCGCAGTCCACATTGCTTAATGTAATGAATATCCCCCACTTCGACAGACACCAGGAAGTCAATGCATGCATCAAGTTTTTGTTGTCCTGCTACCACGAAGGATACTTATGGTTGGACCACCACATCACTGTGGATCCGACCTTGATCAATCGGATCACAGGACTTAGTATGCAAGGCCCTGAACCACATGAGTTTTACCCTGGAAAGACCTCAGACCGAGCACTATCACAAAGGATAAAAGAAACTTATGGCGATGTCAAGAAAGGCAGGCGAGGCTATAAGGTAGCCTCTATCCGGAGTGGCGCAGTGCCTTGCATGTCAGCTGATCACGGGCAATCTAGTTCACAAGAACAAACCAACACAAGTGACTGGATTCGTAGTTGACCTCACAGGGAAGTGCGCTGAGGGACTACAGATAAACTGGGCACAGTACCTTGTAAACCAGCTAGAGCTTGATTGCAGAGAAGCGCAAAACCAAGGGTATGAGTTCCACTTTAGTTGTTTTCTCATACTAATCACTTTCATCGCCTGGGAGCTATCAGAAGGTGCCACTTTTCCAGAGATTGAACCCTTCGAACCACTGGCCATGAAGTTCTATACACTATGGTACTCTAGTGACATGAACAAGTAGTGGTATTCCAATGCCATCTTCCATGCCTATTACAACCAATTGAAGAATAATCCAGTCTACACACGCTACAAAGTAAAGTGATGGAAGTCTCCCAACGACTTCAACCAATCTAAGAAGAGGAATGCCAATTGTTCACTGAAGTTGAAATCTAGGGAGACGAGCTTGAACATGTTGTCATCACCACAGAACAATGCCTGGAAGGGCCAGTAAACGATGCAATGATCCAGGAGTTCACTGAGGAAGAGGCTATCGCACTGCAGCATGTTGAAGTAGCTAGAGCCATGTTCAAGGAATTCGAGGTGGAATTGATCAAACCAGAGTGACTCGGGATGAGTCACAAGTGAGTGTTGGGGGCATGTTGGCCCTTGACCAAGTTTTGAGTAACACTTGGTCATATTTGACCATTTTTGGACTTCGACATATTGTCAAAGATGGAGCACCAGGCAAAGCAAAGATCACAGGATATTGGTCCACTTTTGGGCCCTTTTAGGGTTTTGGGTTAATGTAATGGAAAAGGGATGTCGACCCGTGGGTTTACCCACAATTAGGCCCACTTTTTTAATGTATAAATAGAATTATAGGAAATGTAAGAAGGAGTAGATATGATTGCTTAGTGCAATTGGTAGTGCATCTATGTGATGTTGAATAAGTGCTCTGTGCAAACTGTGTAAGTCTTGCAAGGCTAAGTGCAAGTTACTGTGAGGTTTCTATAGGAATCTAAGTGTTGTAACGCAAGGAAGAAGGATCTATCGAGATGCACAAATATTCTTTCCTATGTGAAGAAGTGTTTTGGAGGCTTTGTGCTTGTAACAGATTGAAGATGATAATAAAGAAGAAGATCTTGTGGACATAGCCCCAGGGTGGGGGTGAACCATGTAAATATGTGTCTTATGCTCTGTGCTTTGATTCAATGTGTTTTTGTTGATGCTATGTGCTTTGATATATCCACTTATGCTATGTGCTTCTTAGATATATATGATTGTTAGATCTGATGTGTATGAGGATGCTTAGTGCTGATCTACTGGATCTGATGTAGGTTACTATGGTTAAGTATTGAAATACTATAGATCTGAGTGTACACCGTGATGCTCTGTGCTATCTGCGAAATAGAATAAGGGTTGAATATTGATCAATGATCAATGTTAAGTGCTCTGTAAATGATATAATCATAGATCTGTGTATCAGTTAAGGTTGCAGACACCTGAGTCTTGCAACCACCCCTGCCTCTACCTCATGTGAGACTTCATCTTCTTCGTAGGTGTTTCCGAAAGAACCAATAGTTAGGGCTTTGTTGGTGTTCTCTTGAGCGTTGAACCCTAGGTCTGCCCCTGTGCCAACACCAACCTTGTGTTGTGATGATGTGCCAACCTTTTGCTGTGATGATGTGTTTCTAGCTTTGTGTTGAAGACTCTTAGCCCAATGCTGATGTTGATGATGCTCCAACCTTTGTGCTATGTTGTTGTTGTTATTGATGATGATGATGTATTAGTGTTATACTAATCCATGTTGATGGAGATGTTGATGATGCCACTTTAGCTTCTTTCTAAAGATGATGTTGATGATGCCACTTTAGCTTCTTGCTAAAGATGATGTTGATGATGCCACTTTAGCTTCTTGCTAAAGGTGATGTTGATGATGCCACTTTAGCTTCTTGCTGAAGATGATGATGATGATGTTATTTCAGATTCAATGCTAAAGATGATGATGTTACTTTAGCCTCATGCTAAAGATGTTGATGATATTACTTTAGCCACATGCTAAAGAAGACGATAATGTTACTTTAGCCTCATGCTAAAGAAGAATGATGATGCTACTCCAACTCCATGCTGTGAATGATGATGATGAGAAAAACTTCCGATGATTTATAGATACGCAAGTCAGTGTTCCAAGATGTTGTTGATGATGTTTCTCTCTCTCTCTCTCGCCTGATGCTATTGTAGAATACCCTTCTTGTTAAGGGGGAGTGTTGAATTAATGTAACTACAAAGAGTATTCAATTTATTATTGATGTATTATTTAGTAGATCAATCCCCTTTTGCGGATTGATCATGTCAGGCATTGTAAATGACCAAATCCCCTTTTATGGATTGGTCAAACCTTTATTGTAATATACTAAATGAGAATTCGTCCCCCATAATATATTAAAGTGGTTATAACCACCCAAATTGAGAAATCGGCCCTGCCAGTGAAAAGACACCTCAGTTCAGTACCCGCCAGATTGTATAAATAAGAGAGGCCAATGCCTCATTTGTTCACTCACTCACTTGCTCATCAGAGCGCAAGTTTGAAGCTGCAGTTGGAGAATAAGGAAGAGAGAGAGAGGCACATTCTTGGGAGAGGAATTTCTGTATTGTTTGCGTTATCTCTTGGCATTGTATTGGCTATCTATATTAAGGAAGTTTTTGCTAGGTTTTCTCCCCCATGAGGGTTTCCTAGGATAAATGTTGTGTCTCTTGTGATTGTGTATTTCTCAATGATCCTATCTATGCTATGGTTATCTAGTGAATTGAAAAGAAACCTAATAATATCTTAAACCTTAACAAACGTTAGACTTGGGAGCCCATCATGTCACCTTTGTGACCTTAGACGTCACCCAACGTCATGATTGACATTATGGAGACAATTGTGTGCTAATTGGCACCTGTGGCATCATTCGGGGGCTTGGTAGGCCTAAAGTTTTGCAGATGAGGCCCCCAAAATTCCACCCAGGAGTCTCAACATCACCCTAGAAGGGCATGACGTCACCTATACAAGTGATTTTAGGGTTTAATTAAAGACATTTATGTAAAAACTGGAGTTTTGATGTAATTTGGCCATGTCGGCCTTTTGATGACCTAAATTTAATTAAAGGTCATAAGTATTGTATAAATAGTGATATAAAACTCTCATTTTATCATCATTGACTCACCACACAAGTGGTGGTCTGAAATTCGACCCTCTTTAAGGGTTATTGGCTGAAATTAAGTGGTGCGCAACTTTTGGGGAGGCAAATCTTGGTGTATTTTGGCAAATTTTCATGTGGAGGATCTTCAACTAGGGTTTATGTTTCATTATTCTTGGTGAAGTAAGTAGAAAATACGCATTTATTTATTTTGAATGAATTATTATGGTGAATTTACTTGTTTCATGTTAAATATTATGAAATTGCTTGCTTGAAACCCTAGGAGAAAGACATATATTACTATCTTTTTCTCTATAATGTTCCACTTTCTAAGATTTCTTGAAATGCACCTATATAGAAGTAGATACTAGTGCCCTACCATTTTAGCACTCTAGTAACCCTACTCCATTGCCTATTGCATATTTTATTTCAATTTGTCTAAGGAAAAGAGAAATCGCTAGGGCATAATTTTTATTACTTTCTAGCAATTATATCTAGGACTTGGATTTTTGAGGCCTTGGGATGCCAACACCTATCTCATCCTCTCCATCCCCTTTGGATACATATTTTCATTGTTGTTTTCCTCTAATTATTGTTATTTCCATGATTGACTCCAGTACCCTAGAAGGTACTAGTCTACCCATTACAAGTCTTGATTGATCAAACAATTTTCAGAACATCTTCTCTTGAACACCTACTAACTCCTATTAATCTTAGATTAGCCTAAATCATTAACCCACTTTCTATTGTTGCAAAATATTTCTACATCCATATAACAACAAAAAATTAACCATAAAAGTGATGTGTTATGCTAGTTAGACATTGCTAAAACTGCTTGTGACTATCCATTATCAATTTGCCTAGTTAAAGCTATTATTTCAAGTCTTTTATCAAGCATTTTGAAGCATAATTATTGTGGATTTTTCAAATCTATTATTGCTGTTATAAACTGTTGTATTGCTGCAATTCTATATTAGCTAGTACATTTCTTAATATTTCATTGTCTTATGAAGCACTAATATCATTTTGGTACCTGGAAAGTGCCCCTTTTTGCTTTGTTGTCTTGTTCTGGGAAGGTACATAATAATATTCTCTTGCTTCATCTTCAATAAGACTTAAAGAACCCTTTTAACTTGAGTGACCTTTGAGAGGGAGGGATTTTCTTGTATCATTTGCCTTAGCCTTCACAAACCCTCAGGCCACTAGGGACGTCTCCCCTGGTGTACTGCAACATACTCTTAAATAGAAAGGGATTTCCTATTAAGGTGACAATAATAGGTTATTCCTAGTTATGCCAATTCTGTATCCACTTGCCTTGGGATTTGGGCAAGTACAAATTGTGTGATAACAGTGCTGACTGGTAACGAGAATTACCAATAATGGTATAGAAAGATCAAAATCACTATGATTTTCAATGACTCATGGAATTTCATTTTTGAAGCACCAATTTCGAATGAAGAAGAAGTTGAATCAAATGCTAGACAAGTGTAACCGAAGAGTAGCAGATTGACCATTCCTACATCATACAAGGAGCATGACATATGGAAGGACAAAGAACATAACAAATATGTTTTGATTGCTATGAAAGTAAGTGAAGGGGTGAGCCACCATATTTTTTCCATTAATGACTCCTATAGTGCTTTGAATAAATCAAACAACTTGTATGACACTCACTTAGAATTGGAACTTATACAATTGTTGGTGAAGCTCTTCAACCTAGAGTTGAAGAATGATGACCCTATGGATTTAGCTTTTGAAATCAAAGCCACAATGCATGACATTGAAGCCACTGGTGTGAATATAAACCTCCCTCTCACAACCTTCATTAATTCCCTCTACCCTACACATTCTCAATATCTTGAATCTTTGCACGCTAGTGGTAAAATGAAATCCATGACATTTGATACTTTGGTAAAGAGAGTTGCAGAAAGTGAAAAATCCTTTGGAAAGAAGCTTTCTCAGTTCACTAGTGAGATTGTTTTTCTTTCTCAGAAAGGGAAGAATCAATCACATGATTCTTCTAGAGGAGAAGGAAACAATAGAGGATGTGGAAGAAAGACTTTCATAGGTAGGGGGAGTAGACACAACTAAGGTGAGAGATATAATCTTCATTGTACCCATTGCAGAAGGAATGGGTCACATGAATCAAATGATTGTAGAGTCCCATGGGAGAAAATTAAAGACGAACATAATGAAAAATAAGACAAATGTAAAACATCATATTTTACGAAAGGTAAAGCACCTGAATCTTCTCATTACATTGTTTCCCACTGCAATATAGGAGTAACTGAAGATTTGTTTAACACTTCATGTACTTCTTGGAGAGATGCATGGATTCTTCACACATGTGAAACCTCCCACATGACATTCCAAAGAGACTTATTTGAATATTTAAATGACAATATAGATGACATAATGTATTTTATAGATAAATTGAGTCTCAAACCTTTGGGAATGAGAACTATTAGGCTTAAATTGCTTGGACTCCTGGATTTTCTTCTGCATGATGTGCTCTATCTTCCTGAGTTGCAAAGGAACTTATCATCCCTTGTGCACATATGACATCAATGCCACTCTATTCATATCTTCGGTGGAAATTTTGAAATAAGGAAGGATTCAAACAACATGGTTATAATGACCGTAGTGGAAGATGGAAGACTATTGAAACTGAAAGGGACATCTTCTCATGCACATAATTACACATAACTATCTCATCATAATGAAGGTACAATGCCATTTACTATTTTGTCACATGCTAGAGTTTTTCAAATTAATTATGACAACCTTCCTTTGCTGAAAAAGAATGGTGTTTTTGGTTTGCCTACTATTCCTAGGAACTTGAAACCGTGTGATGCTTGTATCCTTGGAAAACATAGCAAACAACCATTTCATGATTCTACTTTTGGAGCATGTAGAAAACTTGAACTGGTAGATTCTGATTTATGTGGTCCTATGCATGTTCTTTTTGCAAATGGAAATAAATATATCATATCTTTTGTTGACAATTACACTCTAATGTGTTGGGTGTAATTGTTGAAAGATGAATCACATCCTTTTGAAACTTTAAAAAAATTTCATGTATGGATTCAAATTGAAGCTCAGTCTCGTATTGGTTCTCTTCGCACTGGTAATGGAAGATAATATACATCTAATGAATTTGAAAACCATATACACCAACATGGGATCAAACATCAAACCACAGTTCCATAGAATCCTCAACATAATGGTGTAGTTGAAAGAATGAACAAAACTCTCCTAAATATGGTTCATTCCATGATGTTTTTCAAGAATGTAAAATTGATGTTTTGGGTTGATGCAATTCTATGTATAGTTTATGTGAAAAACATGTGTCCATCTCATGCTCTTGAAAAAAAGACTCCTTTTGAAATGTGGTATGGATGCATTCCTTCGGCGAGGCATCTTACAGTATTTGGTTCCACTTGCTATGCCTTAATTCCTAAGGAACAAAGAAACAATATTGGTGCAAGGAGTTGGAAGTGCATCTTCTTGGGGTACTCAAATACCACCAAGGGATATCGTCTTTACGATGAGGTAAACAAGAAACTCATTCTTTCTAGAGATATAGTCTTTATTGAATCCTCCAAGAATGAAAAAATTGTTGAGAGGCAACTTGGCCATCTAGAAAAATTCACTCATATAAAGAGATATCATGAATTTGATGATGAGATTCCACATTTTGAAGGGGGAATACCCATCTTGGATCAATCTTTGGAATCTCCTTTTGAAGCACCATCTCCCCCTCATGAATAAGTTCCAACCACTTCATCAATACCTATATTTCATTTGGATCATTTCATTTAGAGGATTGAAAGACTGAGTCTTGATGAGAATTTAACACCATCTCAATCAACTGAGCAACCTGTACCATCTCAGAAAGTTCCACCAAAATGGCTCATAAAAATGCTTGAAAGTGTTTATCCCGATGAAGTCAGAAAGACATGAACCATAAGTTCCTCAAGACAAAATGGAGGTGATGTAGATAATTCAAATTAAGGTGATATAGATGATATGAATGTTTCACATGATTGTGATTTGAATTTATCTACTAACTTTGAACCAACTTCCTTTCAATAATCCACTTATCATGATGAGTGGAAAGAAGCAATGCATAAGGAATATGATGCTCTCCTCAATAATGGGGCATGGAAGTTGGTGGATCCTCCATTCAAAACCAAACCAATCGACTGTGAGTGAGTATTCAAGAACAAGTACAAATCAAATGACTCACTTGACAAACATAAATCAAGGCTTGTGGAAAACACATTTGCATAGAAAGGAGGTATTGACTACGAGGAGACTTCCCCTCCCCCCCCCCAACAACAACAAATGGGATACCATCCATACTCTATTTTCCTTCGTAGCACAAAATGGATGTGAATATTTCTTTCTTGAATGGAGACTTGAAAGAGAATGTATTCATGTCTCATCCATAAGGTTTTTTTGTGAAGGGAAAATAACAAAAAGTATGAAAGCTCATCAAATCCTTATATATAAACAAGCACCGTGAGCCTAGTATGAAAAGCTAACTAAAAATATTCTAAGATTGAATTTCAAGCACTTCAATCTTGAAAATGCAACTCTATTTGTCAACAAAGTTGGAAAAACTGTGGTATGTCTTGTAGTGTATATGTAGATGATATATTGATAACAAGGAACAATGAAATTTATATTTCATCCATAAATAAAGAGTTGAAGAAAGGCTTTGAGATGATAGATTTGGGACATCTTTACTACTGTTTGGGCATTTAAGTGATTCAAAATCCAAATTACATATTTATCTCCCAAAATAAGTATGTTGGAGAATTGTTGAACAAGTTTGGCATGGCTGAGTGTAATCATATTTCTACTCCAATGTAATAGAATTTAAAGCTCACATCAAAAGAGGGGAATGAATTTGAGGATGAAACCAAGTACACACAACTTGTGGGAAGTATTATCTACCTTACCACCACCAGACCATATATTTCATTTGTTGTTGGGATTCTTTCTAGGTTCATGCAAAAACCTTGTGAAGGACATTGATCTGCTGCAAAAAGAGATATAAAATACTTGAAGGGAAGTCAATATTTTAGACTCAAGTACTCTAAGGTGAATGACTTCAACTTGATTAAATATTATAATTCAAACTTTGTTGGGGATAAAGAAAATTAAGTGTCAACTTCATGCTATCTCATGAGTCTTGGATCAACAATTGTCTACTAGAGATCACACAAATAGTCAGTTCCAACCGATTCCACAACATAGGAAGAATATGTGAAAACTGCAGAAGAAACAAAGAAGATTGTGTGGTTAAGGGAAATACTTGAAGATTTGCAGGAGAAACAAGTGAATTATACTCCTCTTCTAGTTGACAATTCTTTTGCAATCAAATTGGCCAAGAATCTTAGATTCGATGATTGAACTAAGCGTATCAACACCAAGTATCGCTTGATTCGATATCATGTAGAGTCCAATACTATTCACTTGATACATTGTTCCACAAATGAGAAAATTACAGACATCTTCACCAAAGTGCTTGGAAGAGAAAAAATGAAAAGTTCATAATGATTCTTGGACTCACAAACACCCCTTCAGATTAAGGGGGGGGAATGTTGGACACATAATCCTTTTGACTGCATTACTTATGTACATATCATTTTAAATATCACTTAGGAGAAATATGAGGAGTCATAGGTGATAGGAAGAGTCACATAGATGGTGAAGACCAATTTTCATTCAAATTTGTATTTATAGACGCTTCACGTTAATGCAAAACATCAAGTGTGGAGTTACATTTTCTTCTGTTGAAATATTGTAACTTCAAAGAGTATTCTATTTAATATTGAGTTATTATTCATTATATCAATCCCCTTTTGTGGATTGATCATGTCAGGTATTGTAATTGAACAAATCCCCTTTTATGGATTGGTCAAACCCTAAATATATTATGCAAATTGAGAAGTTGCCCCCCCAAGCTAATTAAAGTGGTTTTAACCACTAAGAAGACAAGTCGGCCCTGCCGAATGAAGAGACACCTTTCCAGCTCCTGCCAGTTTGTATAAATAAAGGAAACCAACGCCTCATTTGATCACTCACTCAAATCACTCATCTAGTGTGCAATTTTGAAGGAAGTTGCAGTTGCCAGTTGCCAGAAGAAGGAAGAGAGAGGCACATTGATCAATGTTGGATATTCTCTAGTGTTTGGTTTATTGTCTTGGCATTGTATTGGCTATCTATATTAAGGAATGTTTTGTTGGGTTTTATCCCTCATGAGGGTTTCCCATGATAAATGATGTGTATCTTGTGATTGTGTTTCTCTCAATGATCCTATCTATGTTATGATTATCTAGTAAATTGAAAAGAAACCTAATAATAGCTTAAACCTTAACATGGGATCATAGCTAAGCTAAAGAGAGCATCTTTCACTGGATAAAGTAAAACGTCGTTGTTGTCGTACAAGAAAATTAGGGATTTTTATTGAAGAGGAATTTCAGCCTAAAAAGCATTTAGAAAGGTGTACCCTAGCCTAGGGAACTCTTTGGCACCTTCAATGCACTTTTTCAGTGGATAGAACTCATGGAAAGTGAAACCCTAGTTTTCACCGGTACCAGAAAACCAGAAGTACCAGTCCAAAATTCCGCTGGTCAATTTTGAAGGGGAAACATTTGTATTTTCTGAAATCCAATTGCACCAGGCTACTCTCCTCAGCCAAGCGCACCTCCTAGTAAGTTCAAAATTAAATTATGAGCATTTTCAATTTTTGGTCATTTTCCTAGCTCCAGGTAAAAATGTCTGCAAGCACTAAGCTTGTTGACAATTTAGAAGGTGTGGAAAACTTCCATGCCTGGAAGGATATGATTGCACTAATTATTAAAGAGAATGACCTAGCAAGATTCATCAAAGAATATGTACCAGAACCTACCGTTGCTATAGATAAAACAAAACACCAAAATGACACAGTTAGGGCCAAGAGAATCATTGGAGATTCTATTAAAGATCACTT
>JZKD02S1675404.1:239838-261214 GCA_000966675.3 Picea glauca
ATATGATTAATCCATGCGCCTTCAAACCATTGCTATTTCTTGAATTAAACTTCATAAACTTACCAATGTATTCGTTGCACATTGAAATGTTTGCATTATGATCCAAAATTTCTCACATAATAACTGAGTGAAAAGTCCATAGCAATAAGGATAAAAGCAATAAGACCAAATCCATTACAACTTTCATAAGATCAGATTAAAACCAATAAATTTTAATGCCCAAAGGCTTAGCAATCAAACATATCCAAATGCGCAATCAAAGTAAGATAATGCTCAAGGACATAAGTTCGAGAAAATATTTAACAGTCATGCGATAAACCAATGGTCAAGTGTCTTTTGAAGAAATTGATAAAAGATGACTATAGTCCAAACGATGAAAAAGGTATTTTCACACTTACAGTTGTGAAAATAAAATCGAGACCAGATTGCAATTGTCGAAATATGAAACAAATGCCTAGAAGCATAATGCGACGATGATTTTTCATTAATGAGACAAGGGGTGTAGGCAGCGTTTTTTAAGAGCAATTAAAAAAATGATTGGCTGCCAACACTAAGGTAGATACAAGGGTGAAATCCGGTAGAAAATTAAAGAGATCTAATTCTTGTCCTGTAGCAGAGATTAAGGCTGATATGAGGGAAGCATTAAGGAAAAAATATATAACGTTGAAATAATTTTTTTTAAGGTAATTGCAAACAACCTTGAAGGCAAATCGGAAGTGTATTCAAACACACATTCTTGGAGGAAAATCCGAGGCTATGAAAAAGGGCATAATTGAGGTGCAGATCTGAAATGAACCCGAGGAAACAAAGGAAATTCTGAAGCTGATCTAAAGACTGAATTTGTGAGAGAAGTTTATGAAAAATCTAAGGCAACATTGAGTGGATCTAAGGACAGTTCTTATAATAGTTCTTGTGACAAAGTTTGGTCCTGTTCTAGGGAAATTTTTGAACAAGTGTTAAGGTAGGTTCTAGGTCTATTCTAAGGCCTATTCTATGGAATAAATAAGGCCATCTTTTAGAGAAAATTTCAGAATTCAAGGACTTCTCCTCTTGGCACATAATTCCAGAATTTAAGGGCTGCCTTTCAGAAGTAATCTTAGCAAGTTCTAGAACTTCTACTTCATGCGAAAATTAAAGGTGAAGTTTGGAGCCATCTTGTGTATACCCAAGGAAAAGATTAAATAACAACTAGACCAAACTTGAGATTCATCTCGGGCACAAGTTTCAAATCTTTCTACGGGAAGTATGTCTAAATCTAAGTTTGAAGACATTCTCGTTTTGAGGTAAATCAATGAAAACTTGTTTCAAGAGTGATCCTTGGTGTGAATTTTGAGTGTGGGTTACAAGGACATCTTATTCAAGATCTAGTGAGGAGACTAGACTTGTACCTAGTGATGTGAAATGTTTCAAGCCCTTGTCACTATGCGAGAAGAGAGGAAAACAACTTTATCCACCTCAAAACAAGTCAAGGAATAAAAGAAAGAACAACGAGGAGTTATTCTCTATCTCAGCTTTCTCAGAAGGATCGAAATCAAGATTGAGCATGATTGCAGACTAAGGTAAAATTTCGTACTACTTTCCTTAATTGATTTCATCATTACTCTGTAGTAGTTTTATTTTGATAATGAAGGGTATTATCCTTGGTGTGGGAGCCCTCATGACTTGGACCATGATCCTTGGTGCATGAGTCCAATTTTTTTTGGGTTGGTTGTTATCCCTTCGGGAGGCCATCTTGGTTATTATTCTAGTACAAGAGGCCATTTGGTTGTTATCCCTTCGAGAGTACATCTTGGTTATTATCCTAGTACGGGAGGCCATGCTGGTTGTTATCCCTACGAGAGGCCATATTTCTTATTTCATTATTGAAGGGCTATTATCCTTGGTACGAGAGCTCATTTATGTTGGTTGGTTATTACCCTAGTACATGAGGCCATTTTGATTGTTATCCCTATGGGAGGTTATTTTGGTTATTATCCTAGTACGAGGGGCCAACATAATACTGTAGAGACAGTAGAGGACATGTGAAGACATGGGATTCCTCCAGGTTAGCAACACAGGGAAATGAAGATGTTCATCCTTCCGACTTCAGAGGGAGTCAAACTATTTGAGAAGAAGGAAGAGACAATACCTTCTCCCCCTTCAACAGTTTAGAGGGAGACAATTATTGATCTAGTTGATCTAGTTGATCCTGTAGCTCCAGCTGATGATTCCTAGAGACATGGAAGTAGGCTGAGAGAGGCCTACATGGGCTCGACAGACTCTGCTAGAGGCAGAGGGACATGAAAATCCTCATGATACATTCCAAGAGAGAAAGAGACCACAAATATTTTCGAGCTATGTTCAACTATGAGCCATATCATTGATGTTGAACCTTCTTGTCATGGAGAAGCAGCAAGTTAGCAGGTCTGGAAAATATTCCATGACAGAAGAGTATCAGTCCATTATGAAGAATGATGTGTGGGATATTGTTCCGATACTAGAAGGAAAGTTTGTAGTGACTTCCAAGTGGATCTATAAGATCAAACATGCAGCTTATGGAAGTGTTGAGAAGTACAAAACAAGATTTGTGGCTAGAAGATTCTTTCAAGTGGAGGGAATAGATTATGAGGAGACATTTTCTCCTATTTCCCAAATACACTTCCATCTGTACAATTATTGATCTTATAGAATCCATGGGTTGGAGACTAAATCTGATGGATGTAAAGACAAGCCTTTCTCAATGGTGATATTGAGGAAGAAGTTTACATTGAGCAACCAGATGGATTTGTGACAAATGAGAAGGAATCTCATGCATATAGGTTGAAGAAATCCGTGTATGGACTAAAGCAGGCACCTCAAGCATGATTGTTGGAAACTTGATGAGTTTGGGATTCAACAAGAGTGTTGTTGATCCAAACCTATACTACAACACTTTTGGTGACAAGTTCTTGATTTTTGGTCCTATATGATTTAGAAATCCTTACTGTTGAATGCAAAAGGGCATTGGCTTTTGAATTTGAGATGAAGGACCTTGGTATGATGCACTACTTATTGGACTAGAAGTATGGCAAAGGACTGATGATATTTTCTTGATTCAAGGAAAATATACAGTGGAGATATTCGGGATGATGGACTGCAAATCTATGCCTACACCGATGGTGATGAACTTGAAGAAGATGAACGAGGCTTCTTCCGATTCAGGTGAGATTGATCCACATATTTACAGACAACTAATTGAATCATTGATGTATTTGGTTAACACCAAACCTGATATATGCTATGCAGTGAGTGTACTCAGTCAATTTACGAGTTAGCCGAGACAAACACAATGGATAACAATGAAGCATGTGTTGAGATATATACAAGGCACATTTGGTTATGGCCTAAGATATGCCTCCATTGTAGACATAAGATTGCAGGGATATGTCGATGCAGATTGGGCAGGGAGCATTGTGGATTGGAAGAGTACATCCGGTTGTTGTTTTACTTTAGGATCTGCCATGGTTTCTTGGTGTAGCAAGAAACAAGAGCTATGTGGATTTGAGTACCACAAAAGCAAAGTACATAGAGTTTTGTGTGGAAGTCCGCAGAGTAGTGTGGCTTCGCAAGCTCCTTGCAGACTTATTTGGACATGAGATGGATTCCACCATTATCCATTGTGATAACCAGAGTTGTTTGAGTCTCTCCGAGAATCATGTGTTTACCGATAAATCGAAACACGTTGTGATATGGTGCAGAGGAAATCAATACATGTGTAGTACCCTTCTACACACAAGCATGTTGCAGATGTCTTCAACAAACCACTTTCTAGGATGAATTTCGAGTACCTCTGTGAGAGACTTGGCCTGGTGGAGAATGACTCCCTAGCTAAGAGGGAGTGTTGATGATTGCAACGTCATGTGACATTCTCCAGGTCATTCTTCTCTGAACTGATTGAGTTGATCTGTGAGAGGGCCTATGTGATGGGTGTGTCTTTCTCCTCTGGACTGAGTTGAGATGATGTGTGCGCATGTGATGGGTGTGTGTCAGACTATGGACTGAGTTTTTATGACATGTGGCCTCTTGTCTAATCCTATGGATTGAGTTGAGATGACTTAAGATGGTCTCCTAACTTGTACTCCTTTGGAATGAGTTGAGTCGGCTTGAGATTGTCTCCTGCCTTGTACTCTTATGGACTTAGTTAATTCAGCTTGAGATGGCTCTCCAGATGGTACTCCTGTGGACTCATTTGAGTGATTTGTTGAAAGTGACATCCTTGTGGCTGAGCATAGGTGGACGTGTCCCTAGTGGCTAAGAACTAGTGGACATGTGAGATCCTTGCTATATTGTCTAAGAGTAAGATTTACGTGTAACTCTAATTATGTTGTAAAGGGTACAGGTCGACCTCACCATGTGAAAGATAATTAATATTGTGTAATTATTAATTATATTATTAAGGTGTACAGGTCGGCCCTATTGTGCCAATAGACACATCATTTGATGTGATAGGTTTTTTATAAATAAAGAGTGAATCCCCATTGTGGATCACACACACTTGTCATCTCATGATTTCAGAAGTTGAGGTCTGAAATTATGAGGACTGCAGCTCACACTTTTCTAAGAGCTATTTTTCTTAGTTATAGCAACACCCTATTGTGTGCTATGTTTGGTGGTGGATGGTGTATATTCTCTTGGCAATATAGCAAAGGATTGTTGGGTTTTTCCCTTGATTGAGAAGGGTTTTCCCAGGATAAAATCTTGTGTTCTTATGCATGGTTATTCTTCTTGTGATATTGGTTTACTGTAGCTAGTGTTATTGTGTTGTTGCAGTCTTTATTTATGGTTCAATTCATGCTAAAATGAAATAAACTACATGCATGAGCTAAGCCACATAACAACTTAAGAATGATTTCTTAGTAAGTAGGTCACCCTCAGGAAAATGGTTGCTACTAGGTGGTTTCTTTGAAGGGTCATAGTGCCATTCCCCCTCATACTTACCACTTTCCACTCTTCTTTCCCTTCCATCTCCTCATCTTTTGGGTTTTTGGGTTCATTGAACCAAGAAGGGATTGTACCTCATTTCATGGGAAGAAGGGGCTAAAGGCCCAAAGGTGTTGTATATGGAAAAATATAAAAGCTAATCATTATTCTTTTAGATGCTCTTCCTAAGGTCCCGAGAGAAATGAAATGCCACTCCATAAAATTCAAGGACCTTCTAAACACATAACTAATAAATGTCCCGCTTGTTGAGGGAATGCACTTGTGTTGTCTTTTACTTTCCATCAAATATGGAATTGAATGCATTCCTAGCTTCAAGTGGCATTGAAAAAATCCTTACTTTCCCTTGCATATATTACTCAATGTTCAAAATTTAATAAATTAAATGGAAAGGGCTTGGAAAAAGGTTCCATTGCAAACAAAAGTGTGGCACACCCTCTACAAAGGCACCCATAAATGAGACAATGTGAACCCTTGTGTGTCAAGAAACCCATACCTATAATTATTTCCACAAATACACCTCACACTCACTACATGACTTATATAGGTTACTCTTGGTAAACACCCCTTGACTTGGGGATTGGATTACC
Organism: Picea glauca; assembly: GCA_000966675.3. Taxonomy (NCBI): domain Eukaryota; kingdom Viridiplantae; phylum Streptophyta; class Pinopsida; order Pinales; family Pinaceae; genus Picea; species Picea glauca. The sequence goes on from JZKD02S1675404.1 coordinate 245,385, forward strand.
TAATAGGGCACCATGACACCCCTCCCATACCTAAATTGGGAAAAACTTATAAGGTCTTTGAGCATTTGTTTAGTTTGAAAAGGGGGGCTTGATGCACATATTTGGGTGGTTATTGTATTATATATGACTTAATTGGCATGATAATGTGACTTGTGAGCCCTTGGAGGGCATAATTGTTTGTTTTTGTAGGACTTTTCCCACATGATTGATGCTAGACCCCACATATGGGGAATCATTTGATGAGGAGCGTTGCACCTTGATTATGGAGGAAGTTTCCATTTGAAGCACCATGACATGATTAGACAATGATACTCCACCTTATCCACTTGGATGATGGCCTTTGGAGGTATAAACGTCACCCTTCTAGCCCTTAATGTCGCCTTGGGGCTAGGTTTTGATGGCTCACATATCGATTTGATGGAGGGAGATTTTGGCATTGACCTTGGCACATGGGAAAGTGACACATGGATTTTGGAGGCCTAATGTTCCACATTTCTATCCTTGATTTCACATCATAGAGATCAACATCACTCTAAATGGGCATGACATCACCCTCTTAGGGTTTTATCTTGTGTAAAATTCAATTTTCTTAAAAATGAAAGTGAAAATTAAGAAGTTGAACCTCTTGTAAAGAGATATGACTTTTGGTTAGAGTATTTTGGTGGCTAGGAATTTCCATATAAATATAGATATCCAAAATTTCATTTTATCATCATTCTTTCCTCACACAAGTGAGAGAGAGGTCTGAATTTTTTGTTATTTTGGGGTTTTTGGCTCTTTTACTCATGCACTATCCTTTGGAGGACAAGTGTGGAGCTCTCTTTTCTAATTTTTGGACAAATTTTCTGAAATTAGGGTTTGTTCTTGTCAAATCTTGGTGAGTTAAGTAGAATTATGCAATTTGATTTTACATTGTTAAATTCTTATGGTAAATTTTACTTGTTCATATTGAGGAATCTTGCTTGGCAAAACCATAAGAGAGGAGCATAAGTGCTCCTTCCTCTCATAAGGCTAATTTCATCCATAATTGTGAAGGAAATCCAATCTAGGGTTTACACTCCTAAATCCCTGAAGTGTTATCACTTGAGGAGTTTGATTCTAGACTCTTGACTATTATTTTCTTCAAGAACTTAAGAAGGGAGAAAAAATTGCTAGAGCCCAAAAGTTCTTGCACTCTAGCAACCTTTCTCTTTAAGGCTTGAAATGGAAGGCCCTAATGTGCTAGCACCTTAGATTGCAAACCCTACCTCTTATATCTTTCTATTATGATTCTCCACAACAAATTGTATTGTTGTTATAAAAGACTCCATATCCCTAAAGGCATTAATCTACTTGCTCTCTTGTGAAGAAAGTGATCAAATAACTCTCTATTATTATTATTTAAGGATTTTTACTAACTTTTCTAACTCTAACCTAAGCTAATTCACTAATTTTATTGTTGTTGTTACAAAAATATTTCTACATCAATCTAACTCACTCTAATTTGTTGTATACATCATTCTAACAACAAACTAACATATTCAGAAATTGCTTGGAATAATTGGATACTGATTTATGGAATATGTGCTAAGTTTTCCATGTTAATTGATGCAATTCTGACCCATTTTACTTGCAGTTGTTACAAAAAGGTATAATTTCTGTTATAAATTGTTGTATTGTTGCAATTTTGCACCAAGCTTGATAAATTTTCATTATCTATTATCTTTTGAGGTGTTAATTGCATATTGGTGGTTGAAAATCATTATATACATGCTATAACTTGTTCTTGTTCCAAGCAAGTGTATTCGAAACATATTCTACCTCATAAATATCACATACATAGACTTTTGACTTAGGTGATCAAGAGAGGGGGTCACAAGATTGACTAAAATACTTTCTACTTTGATCCCTTGAGGTCACCGAGGAATCTTCCCCTGTGGTGAACCTCTTCCATTACTAAAACGAGGGGATTTATTACTAAAGTGAAAATGGTAGTATTTCCTATAGTTACACAAGGTTTGGGGTACTTTTGTCGGGATTTTCACAAGTGCAAATCGTGTGATAACAATCTCCATCACATCCATGCATAAGTGCAAAAATATCTTCTAGATCTAACCTATGGTGAATTGTTTTGTTTGCGTACATAACTGGACTTAATAATAAAAAATGGAGGGACAATCATGTTTTTTTTTGTAAGTAAGTGAGTGATATTAGATATAACGGGCCTTCCTGGACCAAAAAAGATACACAGTATAGATAGGATACCAGCTACAGTTACCGGACTGCCCCAACAGAGGGGAAACCAGTCCGGCCAGCATGATAGTCAAACAAAAAGTTTGAGAAGTCAAATGACCTGTTCAAGCTGTCTGGACACTAGCTAAGAGTAAAAGTATCAAAAGAAACCATAGAGTTCTAAAAAAACCTCAGACATTTGTCTAGTAGCCTTGCCAGGTGTTGTGGTCCACCTCTAACCAAGGCTCCTCCTCGATGTAAGTCACCTGGTCATCCCAACGCTTTACCACGTCCACTCCTTCTTCGGTGTTGACGGCCGACTGAGTGTCCTACGCTCCTCCCTGTCCCGTGTCCATGTCCTGTGTGTGCTCCGCATGCTGGGTTCCATGTGGCTCCTTGCTGAGAAGGCTCGGCTTCAGAGTCTTCCCATCATCAGCTGCGCTCGTGGGGTTCACTGTGGTTGTCTCACCATCCGGGTCTGAGGGTGCAACTTCATGCATGGAGGTAAGGAGCTGGAGTAAAGAAGCGACATTCCGGTCCACAGCGAGCACCCGAAATTTGAGGTCGTCCACCCCCTGGCGGAGCTCGAAGATCAAACCGAAGATGATTTCCAAGCTTTCCCTGAGTTGATCGTTAAAGAATGGGTTTTGGGCCTGGTGTTTAGTGCGCCATGGCTTGCTGGGAAGTGGTTCTTCCATAGTCGGCTTGGCTGAGGTAAGAGTTGGTATTGGTGGAGCTTTGAACGAAGGCGGTTCCAGGATGTGGCTCAAGGTGGGAGTCGGAAACCAGGGGACAATAGCCATACCGTCCATTCTCTCTGAAGCCAGGTCGGTAGATGTAGGAACGGTGTCCGACAAGGTGAGGGGGGAAGAACAAGATGAGGGCGATGTTGGCGGTGAAACGGGGGGGGCGGAGAGGTCTCCATGGAGAGCCTCTATGCGGGTTCCCTCGAGGCCGAGGCATGGGACACGTCTTGTGCTGGCTAGGGGGCGCTGGGTAGCAGGGGCGGCGACAGGGAGCTTGCGACCAGAAACAAACACCAACGATCTTGCAGATTGCGGAGAATTCACCCGAAGACTGCCCCGAGGAGAACCAGGTGAGGCTCGCGCAGGGAAAGACGAGAAACCAACAGAGCTCGGCCATGGAATGAACATAATGGGGAGAGAGTCTATAATGTAATGCACCTCGTGCCATGGTTAATGGAAAATTAATGTTTGCGTAGGGTGGTGCCCAAAGGCACGAGCCCTTCATGGGGCGTCGTGCCTTGCTGGCCAGCCCTCGCCTCCTCATGATGCCGCGTGGAACGCAATATCACCCCATCCAGGGGGAGGGACAATCATGTTAAACATATGCTTGATCTTATTATATTATTTGGCATTTTTATTTTAGTATATTGAACTCTAGATAAATGCCAACCAATGGATCTAGTTGTGTAATGGGTACTCCCAACAAAGGGGCATTGTAAAGCCATAATATTTACACATTAAAAATTAGACACACATTTTAGCCTGGTGGTAGGTCCATGTTGGGATCTTCTCTAGGAATGTAATAGGGGGGCCTATGGGACCATTAGAGATAATATTAGGATATGTATGGAGGCCATTAATGTAATTTGGACTAGGTCCCCAATGTTATTTATTATCAAATAGGGTCCCATTAGGTAGTTAGCATTTAATAAATGTAATGAGGCCCCATTAAAGAAGCCCCACTAGGTTGCTAGATTTTGGTAGTTATAAATAAGGATGGAGTCCTCCTTATTGAGTATGTATGAGAGTATTGTTGTATTGGAGCTTAGCTCATAGGGAGTGTTGAGCCTCAGTTTCACCATAATTAAAATGACCATTTAAGTTCACTATTACCCCATTTACCTTCCAGTCTCATTCTTTTATTGTTTACATTACCACACATATCCATTTTTCATTATATGATCTTAGAGAGGCATGTGGTTATTAAAGTCAATGATTGCCCATGTTATGAAGATTAATTAGGGTAGATTACTTGCAATTTAGGGGGAAAATGTTACTTGCAATTTCATTTCTTTTATGTTTGATAATGCTACATGAACTGACTAAGTAAATGAGCATGTTAACTGAATCACTCGACATCTGAATACAAATTTGTAATTGATTGATTAAAAGAACATAGCACACTCATATTCTTAATTTCAATTTCTAAAAACAACTTGTCAAACATGGTTTTTGATACTTTAGGGTTTTCTTAGCTAGTTTTCATATATTTTGCCAACACCTCATAAGATTATGAGCATCCAAATTGATAATTAATGTACGTCAATTTAAGCAATTAAATTGACCCAACATTTTGGTGTTCTTGCTGGGGAGGTGTTAAAGACTAGGATTTTAATTTGCATTTGCATTTTCTTTATGTTTTTTTCCCCTTTATTTCACCCTTTTGCATAAGATTTGTTTTTTGTACTAACATTGCAGAGGTGACAAGGTAGTGACGATAAGATGAGAGGTAAGAACCTTCACATCCACTATTGTGGGGTACACCATCTTATCAACCCAAAACATGCTAGTACAGTATGAATAAACATAGGGATAATCAAGGTAGATTTATTAAAGGTATAGGTAGAGAATATTTAGTTCCACCAATAAATTCATCTAGTAGTGGTGCAATAAACCCCCCCCACACTATCATGTTGGTAGGGAAATCTACAAGAGGGAGGCACACAGGAAGAAGACTAGTGGCTCCACCATAAATAAATAAAAATCAGTCATGGATAAACCTGAAGGACAAGGATTTACACCAGGTGCAACTTCAGAACACATTTTTGAATATCCTACAACTCATACAACTTTGAATATGGAAACCAACAAGAAACCAGAAGGAGAAGAAATCAATCCAATTTAGGAGCCATAATCTCAATTGAAAACATAGTAGAGCCTATTATGGGGTTGGGGTAAAAACATGGCAAAAGGAGAAGGAGAATTCCACCTGAACGTAAATGATGAAGGAAATGTATAAGGAGATGTAACCTTTGGGATACCCATAGTGGAACCTACAACAAATGTACAAATGAAAAACATTCCTCCATCTGTGAAACCCCACTTCCATGGTATAATTTATGATTATTGTAATGATGCTCATAAATTAAAATTATTCCCTTCCACCCTCAAAGACTCGTCGTTGCAATGGTGTATGGGGTCGAGAGGGAATACCATCAAAACTTAGGATGAGATGAAAACTACTTTTATTATAAAATACCAAGAGTAATGTAAGGCTAGGGACCTAAGGGAATAAATTTTTAGAATGAAACAAAATTAATATGAGAGCTTGGAAGATTACTTAGAAATATTCCTGTATAATCTTCAGAGATCCAAATAGAACAAATTGAATATCAAGAGTATTAGGACCATTTTATTAAGAGGTATTTCAGATGACTCAATGAATGTACTTAGTTTGCTGGGCTCTGGGGATATTTCCCAATTATATTTTGATAGAATCTATGCAATGTGCAGGAAGTACTCACAAATCCAATCACGATCCAGTAAGGGACCTCATGACTCTTTTCCAAAAAATTCCAAATCTACATCAAGTAATGGTGCAACTAGGGTAGAGTTAGGGAATTTATTGGAACAATTCAAGACTGACATTCCTGGCACCCTCAGTTTGCAGATGGATACCCTTCAAATTAATAAGGAACAACAAGAAGAAAAAATGCAACCTTCTCTATATTTTTCCCTAGGTGTAAGAAAATACATTCGTTAAAAGAGTGCCCCTTAAATAAGATTTATATATGAGCTATTTGTACAAGTGAACACTCGACAAAACACTGCCCTTATTTACCCAGAGTAAAAGCAATATACCAAGGAGGAAATGAGACAAAAAAAAAACTATGCACCTTGGCACCGAAGAGGCCATGGAAACCTCGTCCACTAGGTATGTCATCCAATCCTACAATTTCAAATTCTTTATATTTATTTGGACAATAATATTCACTTTGGAATCCCACAATGCCATGGCAAGCATGCCCCCAACAAAAAAATCATCCTTGGAAAAAAGGATGGAGAGGACCCAACTATGAGAATATGCCTGCATTTTCCTATCCCATGCAAACTCAACAATATTCACAATTTACAACACAATTTACAACACAACTTCCTTCCTCCAAAGAACCCCCCTATCTGGAGAGGTTAATCCTAAATAAACTTGTAGCTCACTCTGAATATGGCCTAATCACCGAACTTAAAAATGTTTGCATACAAATTCCTTTGCTACAAGCCCCTAAAGAAATACATGTTTATGCAAAAGAGGTAAAGGAATCATGCTTAAAGAAGTCGGGAATAAAGAAGAATGAACCACCCACCATTCAATTTATTGGAAAATCTACAGACTTGATGTCTAGACAATATTTGTAGATAAATATGTAGATCCTAGTAGTCCCATTTTATCTATATATATTAATGGGATCCATGTTCCAAATACCTTAATTGACCTTGGAGAAACCATTAACATCATGACCATACAAAACCTGGAGCATTTAAAGATTCCTAACCTTTGTCCAACTCCCACCATCCTTGAACTAGCCGATAGATTCAAAATAAAAACAAAGGGAATATTAGGTGATGTTATTGTCTCCCTGGATTCATGGTAGTACCCCGTAGACTTCATGGTATTATATCCCAATTCTCCTTCTGGAGGAAATCCCGTCATCTTCGTAGGCCAGGAATTTCTACGATGGACACCTTTATAGGTTGCAGATCCAAAAACATGTTCATTTCACATGGGGATTCAGTGAAACAAGTGACCTTATACCCACTTGCAAAACCTTTCACTGAGATGGAAAATATTTTGTGGTATCATAATGAAGACAATGACAAGAAATTTGTACAACCAACCTTTACAGTAGACCAAGTAATGAACATTGAAGGAGATATATAGGAAAATAAAATCAACACCTTTCTTTGCAATTTAGATTCTACACAAGGTTCTGATTTGTTTTCTCTTTCATTAGATCATATTTTTGAAAATAATGTACATTAAATTAGTGATATAAGAACCCTATATTCATTATGAAATACTGTAGCAACCACCATGCATAAAAAATAATGATATAACATGTCTGTTGAGATCAACCAAGGTAAAGTTTTTCACATAAAATCTCAACTTACTAAGTCTCAATAGGAAGAGTTAATCCAAGTTTTACAAGAACAATCAAAATATTTCGCATGGAACTACCATGATATGAAAGGTATACACCTTGACACTTTCTCTCATCATCTTTATAATCATAGTGATACCTATCCTATTAGGCATCCCTAGAGGTGCATGAACCCAACCCTTAAAGTAGTTAAAGATGAATTGAATTTTTTTATCGATGCCAAGTTTATCTATCCAGTTTGTAACAGTAGATGGGTCTCACCTCTCGTAGTAGTCCCCAAAAATAACGGTGAATGGAGGATTTTTGTAGACTATTGAGAGTCGAAAAAAGACACCATGAAGGACTATTTCCCTCTTCCTTTTATTGACCTAGTTCTAGATACCCTAGTGGGAAACATGCATTTTTCATTTTTGGACGGTTTCAATGGCTATAACCAAATACAAATTGCACCAGAGGACCAAGACAAATCTGCATTTACGTGCCCGTGGGGTACATTTTCTTACCGAGTGTTACCCTTCGGATTATGTAATGCTCTGGCCACATTCCATAGAGTAGTGCTAGGAATCTTTTCAAACCTAATCCATGATTACGTTGATGTGTATATGGACGAATTTACTGTCTATAGTGACTCATTTGAGGGGGGAATAAAGAACGTTAGAAAAGTCTTAATCATATTCCAAGCAACCAAAATTTCTTTAAGTCATGAAACATGTCGTATGTTGCTAACCAAAGGTGTTTTTCTTGGACATGCTATCTATTTGGCAAGGATTGAAGTAGATCCAACAAAAATACAATTGCTTTCAAAACTCCTAGTGCCTAACACTTCGAAAGAGGTAAGAAGTTTTCTTGGATATTCTGGTTATTATAGAATATTTATAGAGAATTTCACAAAGATTATTGCACCATTGTTGAAGTTTCTTTCTAAAGATGCTAAATTTTATTGGAATGGTCAATGACAACATGCATTTGAGACTTTAGAATAAAATATTTTTGCGGCACCCATTCTGAGGGGACCAAATTGGTCTCTTCCATTTCATATATCCACAAACGCCTCTGATATCGCTCTTGGAGATGTCTTAGGGTAGAAATAAAACTAGTCCCATTATTCCATCTACTTTGTTACTAAGAACCTCACGCTTGTTGAACTTAATTACACTGTCACTAAAAAAGAGTTCTTAGTAGTTGTTCATGCAATAAAAAAATTTAGGCATTATATTATTGGTTACGAAGTATTCATTCACATTGACCACTCCGCTATTCACTACTTGATGAACGAAACAATCAATAATGGTAGGATTACTATATGGTTTTTGTTGTTGCGGGAATTCAATATCACCATTGTGGATCAACATGGAAGAGAAAATATAGCTCTGAATTTCCTTTCTAGAATACCTTATGAAGGTCAAATTACTATTGTAGATAATAGTTTTCTGGAACAACATTTATTTGTTATATCCACTCACTCTTCATGTTTTCAGATATCACTAGATATTTGGTTACTAGAAGGCTACCTCAATAGTTGTTAGCCATGGAGAAACAAAATATTGTCAAGTTTAGTGCTACCTATTTGTGGGTTGGTGGTGATATTTTCCACACTGAACCATATTTCATCATCCAAAGGTGTGTCAAAAAAGATGAAATGATCGATATCTTAAAGGATTTCCACGATGAGCCGTGCGGGGGGGAATTCACCAACAAAAGGACAACTTACAAGGTATTTCACTTAGGGTACTATTGGCCCACCCTTTTTAAGGATTACAAGAAGTACGTGAAGAGATGTGACAATTTTCATAGAATGGGACGACCATTCCAAGCTGACGAGATGCTCATGCATCCTCAGGTACTTATTGAACCATTTGAAAAGTGATACTTGGACTTTGTTGGGCTTATCACTCCCATGTAGAGAAAGAAAAGGCACATTATTGTATGCATTGATTATGTTACTAAGTGGGTAGAAGCCAAAACTTTACTTGAAGCTAATGAACAATCAGTTGTAGATTTTCCTTATGAAGATATTTTCACTCAATTTGGTGTGCCTAGAGAAATTTTCACAGATCAAGGGACATAGTTCACATCAAATATCATCGAATCTATCACCCAATAATACCAAATTAAGCACAAGCCTTATTTCCCATATCATCCACAAGCTAATATACAGGTAGAGGCCACCATTAAAGTCCTAGAATCCATTTTGATAAAGACTATTCACATTCATCATAGGGATTAGGAATATTGTCTACCTAAAGCATTGTGGGACTATAGAAATACATGGAGGAACACTACCATATTCACACCCTACGAGTTGATCTACGAAAAGAAAGTCCTTCTCCCCATAGATTTTCAAATCAAAACTTTTAGGAAAACATCTCAGTTGGGAATGAACCTATCAAATGCACAACAACAAAGGATATTACAACTCAATGAATTAGACGAGATCAGAAAGGATGCCATTCAGTAGAATTCCCTTGTTTAGTAGCAAAGAAAGAGATGGCATGATAAATTCATTAGAAAGAAGCAATTTAAATTAGGTGACTGGGTTCTCCTTTTTTATTCTAAGTTTAAAAATTTCAAAGGAAATATTTCCACCCATTGGTTGGGGCCTTATGAAATAGATATGATTTTTGAGAATGGGCCAGTCCAGATTAATACAATTGTTGAAAATCAAGTCTCCTTTATATTAAATGGTCACATATTGAGGTTGTATCACAAACCTATGTCTAAAGATGATTTTATTGCAGATATACTTCAGAAAAATGAGATAGAAGTGGTAAGTGAGGAGGGAAACCTTCCCACTCCTACTTCTCCTTGATTTTCTCTCCCAGTTTCCATAATATAAAAAAAAAAAGAAAAAAAAGTAAAAAATATATATATATAAAAAAAAAAAAAAAATTAAATTAAAGACAAAATTAAGCCTAGTTATGAAGACCAATCCTTTGGCACAACCAGGAATGAAATCTGTTTGAAAATCAGATTTCTGACAGACAAAGTTCACATTTATACATCATGTTGTCAATTTAATTTTTCAAATTATGGTTCTTTAAAATAATTTTTTTTCATGCTCGTGTTAGATGATGTGTGATTCATTAAGGCCCTCCTTCAAACAAGTTTTGTCCCATTGAATTCAACACATTATTTTGGTTCGAGACTAGAGGTTTTTGTAGCACCTTGGAGCTTACATGCATTAATGGAAGGTTTCCTCGTTGATGATAGTGGGAATACATTAATGTCCTCTGATTGTCAGAATTTGCAGGTGACCCAAATCCAACTCATCCATTCATACCTGTCAAAGTGTGTTATGGTACCTTGACACTCATTGACATCAATGGTGAGTTGTATTGTATTAGTTAACGAAATACACCAATGGCCAGTAATCCAACGAATTTTTCTCATGTTCAACTTTGACACATTCATTCACATGAAAAAAATTGTACCACAGGTTTAGAATGCATGAAGACTCTATGGTTTCATCCTTTTTACAACTATTGAATCCTTTTGATTTCCTTTGCAAATAAAAGGGGCATATCTATTGTTGGATTAAGCAGGGAATATTGTTTCAAAAAGATAAAGTTTATGTGAGATTGTTTAATCCTTACATAAGACTATGTCATTAATAAGATATATACCATTGCCCTTGTTTATTCATCCATACAATAATCCATTTTTCCCTCTACATTTACATTCTTAATGGGATCAACAATCCTCTTCAAATTTCAACATTCAGTACCAACAACATCATTTTAGACATCCATAGAAAATCAACACACTTTCTTATAAAAGATCATCATTTTCAGTTTTTTGGAAGCATATCCATTGTGTCCTTCATTCATCTTCAACATATTCCTTTCTTAATTCAGCCAAAAATTCAATGTGTGTCTCTCTCAGATCATCATGTATCCACAAGGGTAGTTGGGTAAGCAATCTCTATTCCTAGGTCATTATCTAACTTGGGAATTCAGGCACATTGAACTCTTGAATATCTTTTCCCTTCACACTACTTATTCCTTTTCCATTTCATTTTTTTCCTCCCTTGATTATTCCACCATTATCCCTTTTCCCTTTGGCATCGTTAAAATTTGAGTAACCCTAGGGTAAGACAAATATTTTCCACTCAAGACTTATATGGGATACTGGAATAAATAAATAAAAAAATTTCCCATTCTACTTGTCTTGTATCCATCACGAGGAACAAAAAACTAGTTAGATTCTTAAATTTTTGTTCCTCCCTGCCTTACGAAAGTAAAAAGAAGAAAGAGATTAAAAAAATGATACATATTAAGAATATTTTTTTTTTGAAAAATAAGGCAAGAAACAATTATGTCATATAAGAAAACGAATACTACACATTATGATCCGGATAACATTCATTCATTCATACCCTTTTTTCTTAAGGACATGCAACAAATTTAGTGTAGGGGGTGTTGATGGGTTTAATTTTTTTCGACAACAATTAGGGGTTTTCCTCAGTAAGAAGTCTCAATTATACCTCTCACCATTTGGAATAGGGAACCCATATGGATTCTGGCCCGACAATCATTGCTGGTTGGTTCTACTGGTTGTGGCCCGATCCACCGATGGGGCTGAGTGATGGGTGGTTGTGCAAACAAAATATGTAGATGAAGACTATCTAAATGCATGCATAATATAATTCTAATCTAACCTATCGTAGCTAGGAGCGAATTAACGTAAGTGAATGAGATGTAGCATGAAACTAACTCTACCAGTAACTTCACTCAGATAGATGAAATGAAGAAATAAATTTAGATAACACATACACATGAATATATAACTGGAATAGTCTAAGTCTCTATATCACATACATTAGCAGCTCATTCGCTCAGCACATGTAATATAAGAAAGAATGACAAAACTTCAAGAAAACATATATTGCATCAGAATAGTCCATAAAAAAACATGCTCTTACAGCCCATGTAAACAACAAACATTCTTCTTGAAATAGTTTGCAACAAAACAACTAGACATGCAAGTCCTTCTCTCAATCAAAAGTTGGCCTTGAGGGCTTCTCTGTATTAACAGTTTCAACAATAGTACATGAAAACTCTTAGGAAAACTCTCCAATTTTATTTGACACTGTATTCCCGAAGTAGTTTAGAGTTGTACAATGTTTGAAGAGACAAAAGCCCTTTCTTTGGGTTCTATTCTAGTATTTATTGAGGTTCAATAAGACCTTTGGCCTTTCATCTCCCTCGGTGACATTTCGTCTTCCAACTTTTGTCCTCATACTCTTTGTAATGATGAGCAATAAGGGCAATGGTTACATTTCGAATTTGTCTCCTAGTGCTAGTGGGTCGACATGGATTTTGACCATATGTGTCTTGGGCATCATGAAGACTGGCTTTGGGTGTGGTGGCATCTTCATCGTCTCGAGTTTGAAAAATGATCGTCATGGAGTTTCTAGATCCCCGCTTCACGCATTTTCCTGATATTTTCTTTTTTTCTCCTCCATCATTGCTACATCTTTCATTATCTCTCCTTCATCGTCTTTATCTATAAATTTCATCATGAAAATGATGATCGCGATCCTACTTCGCTCGGTAGCTAACAACATTAAACATACAATAGATGAGAATAAATTAAAACAAACTATCAAGAATAATCATTTGAATGAAAATAAATGGGATATAAAATAATTGAAGTATCATTTATAAGCTTCCCTGAGTTCGATTCATGGTTCCTCTGCTCGCGGTCGAGTTATGGAGTTCTTCGAGGATGCCAAGAAGGTTTCCAATATTAATACAAAAATAAGTATACCATAGGTTTAAAATGTCTCAAATTATATAACTAGGAAGTTGTATAGCTCGAATATACCTTTCCAATGGTATAAACAATGTTCAAAACATATACCTGAGTCAAAAGTTATGACCATTTTACGAAAGGTGGTTTTCTTGTGTTCGAAGGAGTTAGTACTAACTCCTTCAATTTTCTCAGAGGAGTTAGTACTAACTCCTGCAACCTGAAATTAGCGTACCATTAATTAGGAATTTCTAAAATCACATAACTAGAAAGTTGTAGAGGTAGGAAATACCTTTCTAATGGTATAAATAAGTTGCAAAATAGACAACTGAGTCAAAATTTACAACCATTCTACAAAAGGTGCTTTTCTTGTGTTCAAAGGAGTTTGAACTAACTCCTCCAAACTAAACTAACTCCTCCTACCTGGAATAAGTGTACAATTAATTAGGAATGTCTCAAATCTCATAACTATAAAGTTGTATATCTCGGAAATACCTTTCCAACAATATAAATAAGTCACAAAATGGACATCTGAGTCGAAAGTTATGGTCAATTTATGAGAGGAGTTTGAACTAACTCCTCTGAGCTGCTCGGAGGAGTTTGAACTAACTTCTCTGAGATGCTCAGAGGAGTTTGAACTAACTCCTCTGACCTACTCGGAGGAGTTTGAATTAACTCCTTTGAACTGTTCGAAGGAGTTCGAGCTAACTCCTTCGATCTGTATTGAAGGAAATGAAGGGAAATATTTTGAATCACTTCAGAGGATTCAAAGGGAACTTCTCCTTCCAGGGAAAGAAAATTTGGAAAAAATTCTAAGTGTTGAACTAGCAAGAGACAATGAGAGCTCAAGTTCAAAAACTCGTAACTTCCTCAAACGATGCCCGATTAAGGTGTCGTTTTTTGCAATGCGGAGAACATAGAGAAACTATTCTATCAAGATAATTGAACATGTTGTTCTATCATTTGAGTGGATCCATTTCTAATGATGGCCATGACTATTGAGGCGTACCTGGAGGTAAATCCTAGACGATCGTTTTGACACTTCCGGACCTCGGATTTAGATTCAGCCAGTTGTGTTGGAATCATAATGGCAGTAATCAAATAATTAACTTGTTTCAGGGATGAAAAAATAACTTTGATGGAGGCCAAAAAATTGTGCCCAAAGGCATCTTTTAATGAAAGTTCGGGTCTCGTGTTATTTGTTTCTTCATCCGAATTTAATTTCGTCAGTTTCTAGGTCATATGTGATGTACATGATATTGATCCAACCATTAAGAAAATGGATATGAATTAATAAAATAAATTTATAAATCCTCCAAAAATGCCAACTGACGTCTAGTGCGCTTAGCTGTCTAGGAGCTGAAAGGACCAAATTTATCCCAAAGTGCATTTTAGAACCAACGCAAGACCTATAGGTGTTATGATTAACCCATATGATGCTATGCGAGGCTTCCAAAATGAATAGTTGTAATGTTAAGAAAATAAAAACAAACAAGCTAGTACCATGTGCGCGAAGAAAGCCAGTGGGAACACTAAAACTTGATTATGACTGTGATCTGAAGAGAATTAGTTGAGATAGGAAATTAATGACCAACTGTCTAGATAGGCGTGGAGAGTTTAATCATTGAAAATGTAAGGATATTGATTGATGAACACAACAATAACGGATCCGAGATGGGAGGGGAATGAGATAAGCCTAAAATAGAAAGTGGACTACGGTGATCTGATCAACATTGGCGAGAGGAAGAAAATTTTCGTTGATGTTCTTGACGACGATGAGGGGTCGAAATCCTTCCTCTAATGCATTTGTGACAAGAGAGGGAAACTTGTCAATGGGTAGTGTGTCGGGAAGAAGAGGTGAACCTCATCAGTAAGAAATGTAATGAAGCAAAAGAGAGAGAGCATCACTGTTATGTGATGCAACATCATGAGTAGAAGTGAGTTAGATGGTGAAAGGCATGCACATGATGAATATAATAATGTGACCAATATTGGTGAGATGACATTGATCATGCAAATTTTTCCGATGATGAAGATGTGAGTTAGTGACGTTTGACATAAGCACAATAACATGTTAGCCAATTTCAAAGGGAGGTAGACGATGAACTGATGAGAAAACCAATGGCATGTCAATGCAAAGGTGGAAGAAGGATGCGCACGCCAGAGCACTATGTATCAATGTAGGGAGAGGGGACTCAACAAAGTGCAGATCATCGGGTATAAGTGATCCAAGGAGTAACCGAAAGTGGTAAAGTGAGGTAGGATGAGAAGAACTTGGGTGTATCTATTTGCACGATAGAGAGAGAGTGCAGGCGTTCCGATTGGAATAATTAAGGGGGGGAGGGGGGCGCGGTCTCTTGTCTTAGATAGAGGTCAAGACAAGAAAATTGGGAGGCTTTTGTGAGGGCACAAAAAATGGTGACACATTAGGGGAAGCCAAAATCTCTGCTAGTCTTTCCTAACTGAAGAGCATAAAATATAGAGGGTCATGAAATTTACTTTTAAGTTCAAAAAATTATGGGAATAATGTGTAACAATTTCTTGAATGATTCCATTGTGGTGGGCTCATTAGTGATGCTTTCATATCGACTAACAGATCTCGTCTGTTGTAGATGGAGGAGGAATGATGATAAAGTTTATTTCCTTAAACTGCGTCGACGATCTAGGTTGGTATCTCCATATTGGGGCCGATATAGGTTTGGGACAAATAAATATTTTTCACCAGGTGCGTATATATATATATATA
>JZKD02S1675404.1:298681-353002 GCA_000966675.3 Picea glauca
TTCAAGAACTTTTCATGAAATTTTCATTGGAAGGAAAGGAAATTGAGTTAAGGGGTATCACAGGGAAACCCGATAAGGTGATAAGCTCTAATGGCATGACAAAATTATTGAAAAAAGGGCATCATAGTGTAATTGTACAACTATGCTCACTAGATGTTCAAACATCTAAGCCATCTATTCCCCTAGATCTCCAAGGGATAATTAATAAGCATTCCAAAGTATTTGAATATATTCCCAGAGGTCTTCCACCCACTCGAAATCATGATCATGCTATTCACCTAATTCCTTGGAGTGTTCCTCCTAACATCAGGCCTTACAAATAACCTTATGCCTCGAAGAGTGAAATTGAGCGTATGGTTGAAGAAATGTTAGAGGCTGGCATTATTAGACCTAGACAAAGTTCTTACTCTACATCGGTGGTAATGGTACTCAAGAAAGAGGGATCATGGCTTATGTGTCCATATTATAGAGAGCTCAAAAAAAACATTATTAAATATAAGTTTCCCATTCTCGTCTTTGATGAATTTTTAGATGAAGTGCATGGAGAAAACTATTTCACAAAGTTGGATCTCCCTTCAGGGTATCATCATATTAGAATGAAGGAAGCATGTATCCCAAAAACAACATTCCAAACTCATGAAGGCCATTATGAATTTTTGGTCATGCCTTTTGGCCTTACGAATGCACCTTCCACATTCCAAGGGTTGATGAATTCCATTTTCAAGCCCTTCCTTTGAAAATTTGTGTTATTATTTTTTGATGATATTCTAATCTATAGAAAGTCTTTGGAGGATCATATTTGACATGTTGACAAGGTGATACAACTACTAAAGGAGAAACAACTATATTCCAAACCATCCAAATTTTTCTTTGGGGTGAAGGAGGTAGAGTATTTGGGTCATATTGTATCTCATGAAGGTGTCAAGGTAGAACCTAAAAATATTAAGGCCATGATGGATTGGATGATTCCCAAAACATTGAAAAATATTAGAGGATTTTTGGTCTTGACAGGTTACTACTGCAAGTTTGTTTGGAACTATGGAAGAATAGTAGCACCTTTAATGAAATTAACTAATAAGGATGCATTTTTATGGACTCCAAAGGAAATTCAAGCTCTTGAACAACTTAAAGAGGTGATGTGCAAAGCTCCTGTCTAGACCACACCAGACTTCACAAAAACCTTTATTATGGAACGTGATACCTCAGAAATTGGCATTGGTGTTATTCTAATGCAAGAAGGAAAGCCCCTTTCTTTTGAAAGTCAGCCACTCAAGGGAAACGACTTACACAAACCCATTTATGAGAAGGAAATGATGGAAATATTACATGCATTGAAGAAATGTTTCACTTACCTAATAGGTAAGCACTTCAAGGTCAAAACAAATCATGATAGTCTTAAATAATTCTTGGAACAAAGACTATCTTTAGAAGAACAACAAAAATGGGTGACCGATATGTTGGGTTATGATTTTGAAATCATCTACAAAAAAGGGAAGCAAAATTTTGTGGCAGATGCACTCTCAAGAAAGCATGAAGTTGTTGAGGCCTTTCTCTGTGCTATCTCGATCATCCAACCCGATTGGATAATAGAAGTGAGGGATGAATGGAAGAATGAAAAAAACATGTGGACTCTCATCCAAAGGTTGTAGGAGGATTCCAGTGCATCAGATACATTTACATGGAAACATGATTCATTATGATACAAAGGTCACTTATATTTATGTAATAACTCTCAACTCAAACAAAAGGTACTCTTGGAATTGCACACCTCTCTGGTAGGAGGGCACTCAAAAATTTTGAAAACCTACCATAGGGTCAAGAAAGATTTGTTTTGGCCCGCAGGGATGATTTTAGGGGCTAAATTTCGCTCATGGGCTAATTTTCCATGGTTTTTCCAAAAAAGAGATTCGCTATTTTTAAAATGATTCGCCCAAATTCTATAGGATAAAATTATTTTACCTTAAAAATCACCAAAATTTTATAAAAACTATATAAAATCCTTAGAAATTTGAATATTTTTACAAAAATGTCGCCAAACATTTATAGTTGGCATATGAAGGATTAGTAAAATTCGCCAAGGTTTCTACATTTAAAATAAATTTCCATCCTTAAAATCATCCCTAGTTTTGGGATGGCCTTAAAACTGATGTTCAAAGGTTTGTGGCAGAATGTTTAGTTTTCCAACAAAATAGGGTGGAAACAATTAAGACCCCATGTCTTTTACAACCATTAGCCATCCCAAATCAACATTGGGAGGAGGTTTCCGTGGATTTCATCACAAGGTTACTAAATTATGAAGGAAAGAGTGTCATCATGGTTATTGTTGATAGACTGACCAAGTATGCACACTTTTTTGCACTCTCTCATCCTTTCAAATCCAATACAGTTGCCACTGCATTCATGGAGATACATGGAAGCCCAAAGGTTATTGTAAGTGACAACGATCCCATCTTCACTAGACATTTTTGGACATAATTATTTTCTTTTTGGGGAACTCAATTGGATCATAGCTTATCTTATCATCCTCAATCTGATGGAAAAATTGAGATAGTGAGCAAATGTATGGAAGGATACCTTCATTTATTTGTCTCTGATAAACAAACATAATGGTTCAATTGGTTACCCTTAGTAGAATGGTGGTATAACACTTCCTTTCATACTGCAACAAAAATGACACCATTTATGGCACTCTATGGATATCACCCACCTTCCATAACTTATTCTCTAAAATAAAAATCTAAGGTTCAAGCAATGGAAGATCACATTGAGCATCAACAAGAAGTTCTCCAACTCTTAAAGGGCAACCTGACCATGGTATAGAATTGCATGAAAAAACAAGCAAACCAACATCGTAGTGAAATAAGTTTTGAAGTAGGGGATTGGATATTTTTAAGACTACAACCATACGAACAGATGTCCCTCAAGCAAGCTAAGAAGGATATTAAATTATCACCAAAGTACTATGGCCCTTATAAGGTGTTGCAAAAGACTAGTACTATGGCATACAAATTGGAGTTTCCTGCATCTTTGCGAGTACACCCAGTTTTCCATATTTCATTCTTAAAGAAGGTTATAGGTGACAAGATCCCAGTTCAAAATATATTTCCAGAACTTTACAAGGAAGGGAAAATCATATGGGAGCCTGAAGCTATCATTGACACAAGAATTATCTAGCTAAGTAATAGATCCATTTCAGACTATCTCATTAAGTGGAGGAAACTACCTGTTGAAGATTCCACTTGGGAAGATGAGTCTTTTATACAGAAGCATCCATAATTACTCAAGTGATGTGGACAACACTTATCTGAAGGGGAGGGGCATGTTAAGCCCTAAATAGTGGCACATTACCCCTTAATTGGGGCATATTACATTAGTAATGTTATTTTATTTTTGTCGGCTTGGGTCCATTAGTTGTAATTTTACCTCCTAGTCTCCTATATATACCAAGGAGACCTTTTCATTTGGAATCATATTGTAATGGGAAATGTATGTGGTGTATAAGGAGGTTACCGCCTCGAAGAGGCTTATTATCTAAAATTCTCTCTTTTTCAAGGAGTTAAGTACTTATTCTGAGGTTTTTTTATGCTATTTTGATATTTGGTTCTTAACAAGAAATTTCCGTCAAATATTCATTTTCCCCATTCTAAGCTCTAAGCAGAAAGTAATGGTCTTCAGAAGTTTTCATTGTTTTCTTTTTTTAACCCTTTGTGCTACACATGTATTCTTTTTCTTCCTACACATTTTTATGTACCCATATTCCAATTATGGCTCCAAGGATGTCTTCTATGGTCAATAATATTTCCATAGACTACTCTTGTGCCCAAAACATACCTCTCAGCAAGGATTTATGCCCTCTGCGAGTAAATTGGTGCCCAAAATATACCCTTAACTATTTAAGTTGTAACCTTCTCATACGAGATTTGTTTTGCGCTCAGAATAACTCATTGGAAATATCTCCTCGATTTATTTAATTTAAGATGAAAATTCAAGGTCTACCAATGGTACAAGTTGGTACACCCTATTCTCATCAAATTTGATTGCCTAAAAACATTGTTTAGGGCCTCAAAATGCCCTTGCAAAATGATGACCTGCAAAAGCACTATAATTTTCTAAGAAAGTTTTCTGGTTATCGTTGACATGGATGTTGATGTGGAATTCTAGGTCCACATGACCCCTTGGGGTTATGCCACATCAACCGCTTGGCCACACTATCCCTTCCCCGCCAGCCTTCATTATATTCCTCCTATCTCATCCATCTTCTTTGACTTATGTTTCCCTTTTCTTCCTTTACCTTTACACTGACCTTGAAAATCAATAAAATATTTGTATTTGCGAGCCCCACCCATACCATCTTCCCACCTAGAACACATATGATATCATATGGGACATGGGTCAAACCTTATATTTTAAAACCTCCACTTGACACCTTTTCGTTGGTTGCAGGGATGTGTGGGTCCCATCCCACACCTGTTTCCTTGGTGCACAAATTGTATTCCCCAATCGAAAGACAAATAAGATCAAGGAAGATCAACGATGAACGATCCATTTCGCATCACCAACATGCTCAAGGGTTAACACCCCCCTCAATGATGTGACTCCATAAAACCATCCTAATATGTGGTGTGTTTTCACTGGTTTCACATTGCTAAGGACCTTTGGGAAAAATGATTCACTACACATGTGATACTTCTTTGTGAAGGATGTGATACCACTTATGGTATAGACTCGTTGTTGAGCTTATGATTATACTGAGAGGGAGAGGGTGAATCAATATAAGATACTTTTTTCTTTATTTAACCATTCATCAATCAATCATTAACTGAGAAACAATAATCACATATAAATTCAAATCACAATGCATAGAGTTTAATGTGGAAAGCCTTGCGGGAGAAAAACACAAAAAAATTATCTTTTATAAATGTTCGTAGGCACTAAACTACTATTAGAAATATTGTATGCACCAACCTAGTGGAGACACAAATATTATTAGTTGAGCACCGACTCAACAATATGCAGGAACCAACCTACTAGAGACACCAATGTCCTTAATTGAACACCAACGCAATAAGATGTAGATGCCAACCTACTTGAGACACCAATATCCTCAACTGAGCACGAAATCAATAAGATGTAGGCACCAACCTACTATAGACACCAATTTCCTCAACTGAGCACCAAATTAATAAGATGTAGGCACCAACCTACTAGAGACGGCAATATCCTCAACCAAGCACCAACCTACTAGAGACGACAATATCCTCAACCAAGCACCAACTCAATTATATATCGGAAATCCAATATTTTCATACATAGAGTACTTCTAAATTCACATGCATGCTTCACTCCATAGACAATTCTTCAAACCCTAGTAATCCTCATAGCATCATTCCCAGAATGTAATCACTGATAGCAACATCCATTGATGGTAATATCCATTCACGACAAAGTACACTAACCAAAAAATTCACTCATGACAACATAATGACAACATTGCAAGTTCATAGCATAGCATATGGCAACATCACAACCTCACAACAACATCACAACTTTGTAGCAGAGCATACGACAACATCAAAACCTCATGGCATACCTTGAGAATAAGAAAGACCTTAAGAGAATCCCTTATAATTATATTTCACACCAGAAATACACCCCAACACCTTTAGCACACCTCATAATTGATATCTTCATTGGTTACTCTAAAAATGTAACATTTTGTCCTGTATTTACAATAATTCTGTCCCAAAAATCTGGCTGAGCCAATCTTAATTTTCTGCCCGTGTTGTCGGATGGAAAAATTCATATCTCCTCATTCCTAGGGAGTTAGAGGGACTTCCATATACCATTGGAAAGGTCTCATAATAATATTTCCAACCATATAACTTATGCTCCCATTTCAGTTATGTATGTAGGGTAAAAATTCCCTAAAAAATAGGTATCCAAATTGACCAAAAATAATACTTTCAACAATGTCCATCTTGCAATCTTTATCTTGGACATATGTAGGATTATAATATTTATCATGGACATATTTTGGGATTATTAACTTGAATTTAGAGGCTTCTTCACTTTCTTTTAGGGCTTCTTCAAGGATCCTTCAAGGCTCCATTTGTGTACAACTCAAAGTGGGCATGTGGAAACAACCACATGTTATCTCATGTTGTGAGGGTCATGCTTAAAATCTATGCCATAAGGGGACCACTTTGGAGTTATATACACTTATGTCAAGGCTCCTTCAATAATCTTCAATGATTCTTCAAGTGGACACACCATCATCACTTTTGGGCACTTTTGGGATTTTCTTTAGGGCTTCTTCTAAGGTTGACATCAATGACAACCAATTTTCCAACAATCTCCCCCTTTGGAATTGATGGAAACTTAGTAAAACAATCGTGATCCCCCTATCTTCATGCTATGATCCCAATGATTGTACTATCCTATTTTCCTCATGTTGACTCCCCCTCTCTTCATGCTTCTAGTTTTATTATTTTTCTCTCCCCCTTTGACATCAACAACATCGAGTACCTCCCCCTGATAATATTCCCCTTTTTTTTCTTGCTAAATATTATGGAAATCAATTTGGAGGAGAAATTACTCCCAGTTTTTGTCAAAGATACTCAAAGGTCTCCCTAGGAAGAGGCTTTGTGAAGATGTCTGTAATCTATTATTTTTTCCCAATGTACTCCAACTTGATATTCTTTTATGTGTCTTGTTCCCGCATAAAGTGGAACTTAATAGGAAGATGTCTAATCTTGGAATGCATCACTGGATTCTTGGAGATGATTATAGCACTGGTGTTGTCACAAATTATCATTATAGGCTCATCATATATCACTTGTATGTCTTGCAGGTTTTTGTTCATCCAAAGAATCTCAGTGCAACATGTTGTTGTTGCAATAAATTCAGTTTTTGATGTGGATAAGGATACTAAATATTTTTTCTTTTTCAACCAGGACACTAAGTGTAAGTTTTTAAACATGTGTAGTAAAGAAATGCATACATATTCTTAATCAAAAAATAAATTAATCAATGGCTCATACACATAGTACATATAGATTTACGCTGGAAACCCTTAACTGAGAGAAAAACCAACCTTCCTTGGTCTGCATCTTTCAACTCTTCATTGTATTAATTTCACCATTCACAATACAATATTTTAGGTATTCCTTAGCTACCAAAACCCTAATCCCTTAATCCAAGATTAATTTGGAAAACCGCTAAAAATAGAAAAATCCGCTAAAGTAGCAAAAAACACCCAAAAAATAAAATTCAGGATGCTGCCCCAAACGCTGCACATAAACAGGGGGGGGGGACCTAGCCCCCCAAGGAAATCACTCAACGCACATGACACATGACACAGGGGGGGGGGACCTAGCCCCCCAAGGAAATCACTCAACGCACATGACACAAAGAGATAAGGAAGTTGGGATCATTAGACGCAGTTTTTGAATCTGACATGCCCACACACACACATGCAAAGAATATAACACATACCCAACGTTCTCCTACTTGTTGTTTTATTTTCATACATGGGTTCATAGGATTACATAGTCAACAATCCAAGGCATCAATTCCCATTGTTACTCTACACCAGGAGAACTTCTATGTGCTCACAGACTTTGTTAATGATTCTGCAACATTCTTCAAAGTGTCAACCTTTTCCAACAACACCTTCTTTTCTTC
Organism: Picea glauca; assembly: GCA_000966675.3. Lineage (NCBI taxonomy): Eukaryota > Viridiplantae > Streptophyta > Pinopsida > Pinales > Pinaceae > Picea > Picea glauca. Next base: position 306,365 of record JZKD02S1675404.1, read on the forward strand.
AACCATGTATCTCACAAAGTGATATTGAATATCAATATTCTTTGTCTTTGAATGATAAGCAAGGTTATTTTCTAGGAAGATTTCACTTTGACTGTCACAATATAATATCACTGCTTGTTGTAGCAACCCAATACCTAAACACAATATCTATAACCATACTACTTCCTTTCTTGCATGAGTGGCTACCATGTATTCTGCTTCTGTAGTTGAGAGTGCCACTACATCCTATATTTGTCTCATCCAACTGATTTCTCCTCCAAATAGGTTAAACACATACCCACTTGTAGATATTCTGCGATCCAGATCTCCAACCCAGTCTGCATCAACAAACCCATGTATGTCCAACACTTTGTCCAATCTAGGTCTTCCTTGGTAGCACAATCCATAACTGGTAGTGCCACGCAAATACCTGAAGACCCTCTTTACTGTTGTCCAATGATCCTTCTTTGGTTTTGACATATACCTGCTCAAAAATCCCATTGCATGTGTAATTTTTGGTCTAGTACATACCATTGCATACATCAAAATTCCAACTGCACTGGCATACATGACATGGGACATGTCCTCTTCTTCTTCCTGTGTCTTGGGGCACTAATCTGCAGATAATTTTACACCTATAGGAATAAGAACCTTGATCGATTTACTTCGATGCATATTAAACCTCTTCAATATCGTCTCAACATATTTTCTTTGTTTCAACCAGAGTTTCTTGTTTGCACGATCTGTTTTAATCTCCATTCCCAGAATGAAGTTAGCAGCACCGAGATCCTTCATGTCAAATTTGGAGGATAGTTTTGATTTCACCTCCTTGATAGCATCCATGTTATTTCCTACCAGCAACATGTCATCAACATACAACACTATATAAATGAAGTGATTATCAACCTGCTTGGAATATACACAGTGATCGACCCTGCTTCCCACAAATCCCAATACAAGGATGTATGTTTCAAACTTTTGGTACCACATCCTAGGTGATTTCTTCATACCATATAGTGACTTATTTAGCTTACAGACCAACTCTTTCTTTCCCGTCGCTACAAAGCCTTTTGGATGCTTCATGTAGAATTCTTCTTCCAGATCCCCATGTAGGAATGATGTCTTCACATCCATCTGTTCCACTTCAAGATCAAAAGCAACAATAATAGATAAAATAAATCTAATAGAAGTTAACTTGGAAACAAGAGAAAAAATCTCACCAAAGTCAATTCCCTCTACCTGGGAATAACCTTTTTCTACTAACCGAGCTTTGTATTTCTCCACTTTTCCTTCTGCATTAAAATTCTTCTTAAACCACCATTTTCTACCAACATATTTTCTTCCAGCTGACAACTCAACTAGATCCCATGCCTCATTCTTATCCAAGGCATTCATTTCTTCAACCATGGTCTTCTTCCATAGTTTACTATCCTCTAAATTCACTACTTCCTTGACAGTTTTTGGATCATCATAAGTAATAGATAAAAACAAATTATAATGAAATGAGGTGGACTATGCCTTTCCAATTTCCTTCTTTCCCTCACTGATCTCTTCAATACTGGGGTATGCGGTTCTTTTTCTTCTGCTTCATCTTCTTCAATTGATTCATATTTTTCATCATCCAACTCAAACTCTATTTTCTCAAGTTCTTCTTGCCTTGGTAGGAATTCTTGTTTGGAAACATCTTTCACCTCTCTACAAACAACAACTCGACTGTAAACAATATTCTAGTTTATTGGTTCCAAATCTTATAACCTTTCACACCATCTTTATAACCCATAAAGATACACTTTTCAACTTTATTATCCATCTCACTCCTATTTTACTTTGGAACATGTACATAAGCAACACAACCAAACACTTTAAGATGTTCAAGAGAGGGCTTCTTACTAGTCCATACCTCATGTGCAGTTTTATCATCAAACATTGATGAGGGTGATCGATTGACCAGGTAACATGTTGTACCCACTACCTTTGCCCAAAATTCTTGTCTTAACTTGACACCACTAAGCATGCTCCTTGATTTTTCCATCAGTGTCATGTTTTTCCTTTCTGTAACTCCATTATGTTAAGGTGTTTATGGATTATTCTTCTGCCTTTCTATACCACACTTCTTATAGAATTATTTGAATTCATTTCCGTAGAATTCTCCACCATTATCTGTCCTCAATACCTTTATTTTTTTCTCTACCTGATTTTCTACCAAAGCCTTAAACTCTTTAAATTTATCAAATACCTCGGATTTCTTTATAAGAAAATAAATCCACGTGTTCCTTGAAAAATCATCTATGAATGAAACATAATACACAGATTTACCTAGTGATGGAACAAACACAGGTCCAAACACATCATTGTGTATCAACTCTAAGATCCCCTTTGCTCTTGTAGCACCAAATGGGAATCTTACTTGATTCTGTTTACCACATATGCAATGTTGACAGAAATTAAAATCCAGAGTGAAATTAGACATACATTAAACCATACCTTTACCGTGTAGTTTTCTAAGGCCCTTTTCTCCAATATTCCCCAGTTTTTGATGCCCCAGCAAGGTCTTATTTCCAGGGACAATATTGGTCTTGTCTTATTTATTTCTCTTCTCAGGGACAATGAAATTTTTACACCCATTAGTATAGGTGCTTCCCAACAACTTGTACAGAGTTTCACACCGAACTCCCCTCATCAACACCATTTCTTCTCGTACCATCTCGCAATCTCCCTTTCCCAATACAGTATCCACTCCTGCATCATCCAACTTGCTTACATATATTAGGCTCCTAGCTAGTTTTGGAATGTGCAGAACCCCAAGGAGAGTTCCAATCCTTCTGTATTTTAGAAACAACTTAAGCCTTCCATGTCCCATGATTTTGGTTGTCGAGTAATATCCTAGGAATACATCACCACCATCATATTTTTCATATTCACATAACCACTCCCTATGAGGATTCATATGATATGATGCACCTGAGTCGATCAACCATACACCATGGTCTGCATTTGTACCTGTAGATGCCAGGTAAACATCACCTCCTTCTTTAGTGGAGGTTTTCACCTCTGTGGAAGAGGTATTAGCAGATACCTTTGGTTTATCAACCTTATTAGACTTGCAATCTTTCTTATAATTCTTGTTTTACCACACTTCCAACATTTCCTCAAATATTTTTCTGGAGACTTAGATCTACCTGTAGATTTAGATCTCCCCCCTGAAGACTTATCGGGATTCTTATCTTGGGTATGACCTCTTACAAATAAAGCATATGTGCTTTGACTATCCATGCTTTTCCACCTCATCTCTTTAGATAACAAGGATGAAACTACATCCTCGTACTTCAATGTAGATTGAGTGGTACTACCAATTGCTACAACCATATTATCTCAAGAGTCTGGCAAAGAACATAACAAAGTAATACACTTATCTTCTTCTGCAATCATAGTATTAACAGAGACAAGTTGGATTACCAGAGTATTAAAGGCATTTATATGTTCTGTCATTCTCCATCTTCCATTCTAATATGATGCAACTTCTTTCGAAGAAACAACTTGTTTACCAGGGACTTTGATTGATACAAATTACCTAACTTATCCCATATTTCCTTGGTTGTAGATTCTCTTGAGACATTCAACAACACCGAATATTCTAGACATTGTTGAATAATAATCCTTGCTCTTATATCCAACTTCTCCCAATCTTCCTTCAACATACCAATAGGTTGTGTACTAGTAGTTTGTGTAATAGTAGGTTGTGTACTAGTAGACTGTGTGCCAGTAGACTATGTACCAGGATCCACAATGATCCATTGTTCTTTGTCTACAAGAAGGTCCTCCATATTGAGCTTCCACAGCTCAAAGGTTTTACCATTGAACTTCTCTATCTTGATTATAGAAGATCTCGCCATTCCTATTTCTACACTTGAATCACCACTGCAAAAACTCTCACTGAACCTAGGTTGATCATAGACCCAAGATAAACTTAATCGATCAAGACCAATTGAAACCCTCAGCAACAAAGGCGTCCCCCTGAAGCCAAAAACGAGCTCTCATACCATGTGTAATTTTTTAAACCTATGAAGTAAAGCAATGCATACAAATTCTTAAGAAAAACATAAATTAATCAATGACTCATACACATAGTACACATAGATTTACACTGAAAACCCTTAAGCAGGAGAAAACCAGCCTTCCTTGGTCTGCACCTTTCAACATTCACCATACAATATTTTAGGTATTCCATAGCTACCAAAACCCTAATCCCTTAATCTAGGATTAATTTAGAAAACCACTAAAAATATCAAAATCCGCTAAAATAGAAAAAAACCGCCCAATTTTTATTTATTTTGGGGCACTTCCTAGAGTTGAACATTGCGCATAACCAAGGGGGGGGGGGACCTATCCCCTTTGGGACCCCCCAGGAAAGCTCCCAACACACATGACACAAAGAGCGAAGGACGTTGGGATCGTCAAACGCAGTTGTCGAATTTGACGTGCCCACATACACACATGTAAAGAATATAACACATACCCAACACTAAGCAGTCACCTACGTAGAAATATGCTCCACTTGTACTTCTTTTGTCATCAATACTTCCTTCCCAATTTTCATCCTTGTAGGATACCATACTTAAATCATTTCCTTTCTAATACCATAGCCCAAAATATGTTGTTCCTTTAAGATATCTGAAGATCCTTTTCACTGCTAGAACATGGGTTTCCTTTGGTGTCGTTTGAAATCTTGCGACCTATCCAACTTCTTGCATTACATATGGTCTTGACATTGTCACATAGAGTAGACTATCAATCATTGATATGTTGAGTCTTTGATACACTTATTTAGATTCATATTCTTTTCTCAACTTGCAACCGATAACCATAGGAGTACTCACATGTTTACAGTCTTTCATTTTGAATTTATTTAACATTTCGTTGATGTAATTGGTTTGAGAAATGAAAATGACTTCATCTAGCTGAGATATCTATAGTCCCAAGAAGAAATTCAACTCCCCAAATAGGGACATTTCAAATTCATTATGCATATCCTTGGAAAACTTTGACTCAATCTATCATCATCACTTTCAAATATGATGTCATCAACATACACTTCAATAATAAGCATACTTCCTTAATTCACTTTTATGTATATGTTTCTATATGTATTTCCCCTTCTAAATCCTTGTTGTTGTAAGTACCTGTTCAATCTTGAGTACCAAGCTCTAGGAGCTTTCTTAAGTTCATACAAATATTTTTTCAATCTGCAAACATAATATTCCTTTTCTGATAGTAGAAACCCTTTTATTTTTTTTATGTAGACTTATTTTAGTTGTTCTATGTAGACTTATTCTTCTAATTCTCCATTCATAAAATATGATTTTACATCCATCTGATACACTTTGATCCTTTTGGAGCATGCATAAGCCAAGAACATTCTCATTGCTTCCATTATGGCCATGGGAGAAAATGTTTCTTCAAAGTCTATTCCTTCAACTTAAGCATATCCTTTGCACACTAGTCTTTCTTTCTTTATGGTTACCCATCCATATTCATTTAGCTTGTATTTGAAAACCCATTATGTCACAATCACATTTTTTTTCCTTTGGTCTTGGAACTAGTTTCCATGTCTCATTCTTCTCTATTTGATTTAGTTCTTCTTCGGTAGCCTTGATCCAATGTTCATCATTTCTCTGTTCCTAAAAGTTACTTGGTTCAATTGTGGATAGTAATGAAAAACGTTCTTGTTTCGATGTCTGTGCTTGACTTCTTCTTTTGGTTTCTACTCTAGCACTTCTATCTCCAATGATTTGTTCTAGTGGATGATTATTTTGAACCCAACTTTTAGGTTTCCTAGGTGTCTAAAAATATTGTTGGTTGTTTTCTTCTTTTTTTTCTTCTATTTGATTCTCTTCTTGTTATTTTTTTTCTTCTTCCTCTTCTTCTTGCTTGAGTTCTTGATTTTACCGTTCTTCAAAGATATTTGAATTTCTTCTTTCCTTCCTGGTCTTTAGGAAGCCTGTTTCATCAAATTTTACATTGATGCTTTCCACTATATTGTTGATTCTTAGATTGTAGAACTTATATTCTTTCCTTTTGCATGTTTACTCAACAAATATTCCTTCGTCCAAACGGGAATCAAATTTTCCAATCTTATTGTCTTCTCTTTTTATGTAACACTTTCTTCCAAACACTCTAAAGTGATTTACATTGGTCGATCTTCCTTTCCATAACTCATATGGAATATTATCACTATTACTTATGATCAATCCTTTTTTCAAGATATGAACAGATGTATGCAATTCTTGTCCCCAAAATATATAACTTAGCTTGGAGTCATTCAACATGGTTATGGCCATTTCTTGTACAATTTTTTTCTTCCTTTCAATAACTCCATTTTGATGGGGTGTTCTAGCTATTGAGAAAAAAAAATGTATTCCTTGTTCTTCATAGAAATCCATGAATTAATTTGAAGTAAAATCACCTCCATTATATGATCTTAATCATTTGATTTTCAAATAAGTTTCATTTTCAACTAGTTTCTTGAATACCCTAAAACATTCGAAAGCTTCTGAATTTTTCTTGAGGAAGCAAACCCAGGTCATTCTGGTCTAGTTATCAATGAGTAGCATGAAGTATTATTCATCATCCATTCCTTTTTTTCTCATGGGACCAGATAAATCAATGTGTACAATCTCTACTGGTTTTGTTGTAGAGTATTTATTTGCCTTGAATTCAACTTTTGTTTGTTTTCCATGCTGACAGTGCTTGCACATAGTATTTGTTGCTTTGTATTTTTTGACATTTTTTTTACAACTTTCTTCTTGTTGATCTTGAAAATATTATCAAAGTGTATATGACCCATTCTCCAATGCCAAATCCAACTTTCATCTTCTTTTCCAAAAAAACATCTTTCTTCTTCGATCTTATTCAATATGTATATGTTGCTTGGAATCCTTGTTGTTGTTGCCACTAGTTTGCCTGATATTTATTTCCTTTTTTCACATTCTTTTGAATTGAATATAAGTGTGTGTCCCTTATCACACATTCGGCTCATACTTAGAAAATTATGCTTCATATTTTCAACACGTAGGACATTTTCTTCCATAACATTTTTTGTTTCCAAGACTGACTATGCCTTTTCCTATAATTTTGGTTCAGTTATCATTGCCAAACGTGACAGACCCCTCATTTTATTTCTTTAGTGTTGCAAACATGGTTTTGTCTGTCATTATATGCTTAGAGCATCCATTGTCAATATACCACTGGCTTCTTCTATTTTGGGCTTGTAAGGAAAACCCACATTTATCAACCTTCAAATCTTCTTGCTTCCTTTTCCAAGTTCTCTTTTGTTCCCCTGTATGATTGAAAGGAACATGCCTAGTTTCTCTTGAATAAACTATCAAATCACTTCTGCAATTTCTGACTATGTGTCCAAAATTGTTACATTTGTAGCATTCAATTTCATAACCCAGAGCACCAAAACTATTATAATTCCTATCAAACGTCTCACAAGGATTTCTAGGATAATTGCTTTCATAATTATTCTTGGGATTTTCACAGCTACTTTTGTTCCAAGTGTTTCTACTTTTTGCATAGACTCTGCAATTTATGGCTTTATGCCCAAAATTATTGCAAGAATAACACAAGCCAATAAAAATATTTTGGTACTTGGGTATGGCTAGTCTTCTAGTTGGTGTTTTTCTTCTGAAATCATGATCTTCTTCTTGGGTATTCTTCATTGTTGGTTGTTGATTCCATGTTCCTTTGAATGCACAATCTTCTTCTTGATTCTTCTTTATTTATGGTTTATGTATGTCCTCCTTTAGAGGCTTGCATTCTTCTTTCTTGGTGGAACCCTTGATAGTATCTACATAACTTATTTTCTCTGTTTTATTTCTTGTCATCATAGAGCTTGAACCCTCATTAATATTATTTTATTTGTATCCAAGTCTATAATTTTCATAGAATGGTTTTTTATTGCAGATGATTTCATCCAGTATTTTGGTGCTATTGCAAAATTTAGTTGGATGTCCTTTTGTAGTTCCTTTCTTAGTGAGACTATTTCAGCTTCCAGATTCTCTATTGTTTTCTTATTTTCTTCTAGTTGTCTCTTGAGTGTTTCTTCAATCACTTTGAATTCTTCCAAGTGAATCCTTAGATCTGTGATAGTCTACTTGGCTTCTTCAGAATTTTTTCTATGGTTTTGAAATCCTTCCTTTAGTTTACTTCACTCTTCTTTGAGAGACTTGTTTTTATTCCTTGCTATTCTTAGATCACTTAAGGCACTGATCAATTCTTCCTCAAGATTCACTTATCCTTCTTCTTCATAGTCTCCTTTATTATTTTCAATAGTTTCCTCTTGAGTCTCTAATTCCATGAAGAGTAATTTTCTTGAGTCACTGTCAATATCATCATATTCATCGAATGAGGAACTATCATCTTTTGAGTAGAGGATTAAAAAAAAAAATCTTCTTTTATTTCTTTCTTTGTCTCTTTTCTGATATTTCTTTTCTTTCTTAAGAACTTCTTCTTCATCACTATCTGAACCCCTTACATACGAACATTTGGAAGCAAAATAGCCAACTTTACCACAATTAAAGCATTTGAAAGGAATCTTACCTTTGTACTTGCCAATTCCTCTTTTAAGCTTTCTCACAAAGATGGCTTGTTCTTCATTATCTGAATCATCACTATTGCTGGAGTTGGGTTTTGACCTTGGCTTGTTCTTTCTTGTCTTCTTGGAGGCTTTGAAAGTTGCTTCCCTTTTGGATGGATTTTCCTATTTTGTTCTCATTTCATATGCAGTAAGTATTCCATTTAATTCATCCATGCTCAATGTTGACAGATCTTGTATTTCTTCTAGAGAGAAGATTTTAGGGTCAAATCTCATTCGGAGAGATCTCAGTATATTTTGCACAATAACTAAATTTTCAATGTTTTATCCCAGTCCTCTTATAGTATTGACAATTTCATGAACTCAGAGAAAATAAGTTATACTATATTTATCTTCCTTCATTCTCAGATGTTTAAATTGTCCTCTATAAGTTTGAAGCATGGCTCCTTTGAATTTATCATATCCTTCATAAAAATTCTTGAGCTTGTCCCATATTTCTTTTGCAAAATCACAATGCATAAACTTAACAAATTATGAACCTGTTAGACCATTTAGCATGGAATTTATAGCCTTTGAATTGTTTTCATTAAGGTTTTTCCCAACACTATYTATTGGGGGAGAAKTTGGTGTAGTGTATCCATTTACTAMAACTTKCTAAACATMAAATCCCCATGCCTGCAAAAATGCTCTCATTCTTATGCTCAAAAAATTACAATTTTTCGCATCAAATAATGGTGTTCCATTTTTTGGTAAATTATTCTTGCTTATCCATGATCTTCCTTTCAATGGTTAGATTGTTACTGAAGGAACCTTCTTTGATACCAATTGTTGAGCTTATGGTTATACTGAGGGGGGGCGGGGGGTGAATCAATATAATATAATTTTTACTTGTTTTAACCATTCATAAATCAATAATTAACTAATAAACAATAATCACTTATTAACTCAAATCACAATGCACATAGTTTAACACGAAAACCCTTGTGAGAGACAACCACAAAAACTTTTATATTATAAATGTTAGTAGGCACCAACCTACTAGAGAGGCCAATCTCCTTAGTTGAGAACCAACTCAACTGGATGTAGGAACCAAACTAATGGAAACACCAATCTCTTCAACTAAGAGCCAACTCAATAAGATGTAGGAACCAACCTATTGGAGACCCCAATATCTTGAACTGAGCACCAACTCAATAAGATGTAGGCACTGACCTACTGGAGAAACCAATATCCTCAACCAAGAAGAAACTCAATAATATATCACCAATACAATATATTCATACACATAGTACTTATGAATTCACCTGCATGCTTCATTCCATATACAATCCTTCAAACCCTAGTAAGCCTCATAACATCATTCCTAGAATGTATCCATTGATGATAACATCCACTAATGGTAAAATCCATTCACAACAACGTCCACTAATGGAAACATTCACTCATGAAAACATCATGATAACATCACAACTTTATAGCAAAGCATATGACAACATCAAAACCTCACGGAAACATCACAGCTTCATAGCAGAGCATACATAAACATCACAACCTTATGACATACCTTGAGAATAAGAAAGTCCTTAAGAGAATCCCTTAGACTTCTCTTTCACACCAGAAAGACACCCCAACATCTTAAGCGCACCTCAAACTTGATATCTGCATTGATTACTCTAAAAATGCAACATTTTGTCTTGTATTTATAGTAATTCTGTCCCAAAAAACTGGCTGAGCCGACCTCAATTTTCGGGTTGGGTTGTCGGACGAAAAAAATCATATATCTTCATTCCAAGGAAGTTAGAGGGACTTCCATATACCATTGGAAAGGTATCAAAACAATATTTAAAACCGTATAACTTGTTCTCCAATTTGATTTAGGTATGTAGAGTAAAAATTCCCTTAAATAGAGGGTATCCAAATTGACCAAATAAATACTTTCAACAATCTCCATCTTGCAATCTTTGTCTTGGACATCTATAGGCTTGTAATATTTATATTGGACATATTGTGGGATTCTTCACTTGAATTTATTGGATTCTTCACTTGGTTTTAGGGATACTTCAAGGATATTTCAAGGCTCTGTTTGTGTACAACTCAAAGTGGGCATGTGGAAACAACCACATGTTATCTCATCCCGTGAGGGCCTTGATTAAAAGCTACACCATAAGGGGACCACTTTGGAGTTATATAAACTTATTTCAAGGCTCCTTCAAGGATTCTTTAAGTGGAAACATCATCGGACTTATGGGATTTGATTTAGGGATTATTCTAAGGTTGACATCAATGACAACCAATTTTCCAACACTCATCGACTCACTCATGTGGTTCCCCCGTCACTCCTCGAGATTTCCATGACACACTACATACCCTTCCACCTAGAAACCATGGTTTTCCACTGTGGACCTACCACCATGGAATTCCATTTCACCACTACCATGTCACCACCATGAATCCTCCATGTCATGCTAACGTCATGGTAGGGAAAAACTCCCATTTTTTTGAAAATTCAAAATTTCCCAAATTTTTCAAAAATGCCTAAATTCAAAATTTCTTCTGCGACTTCCATGGAAGCTCTATAATTCTATTTCTATGGATAATTTTGTGTCTCTCTTCATGTCAAGTTTACCTCTGCACCTAAAATCCAACACTCTTGCATCGATCTCTGGATGAATTTCATTGTAGTAATTGGGGATTTTTCATATTTTCTCCTAATTTCACCATGGATATCCTGCAAATACTAAATTCAACCAATTACAAGCTGAGAAACACTCATTCAAATGTTAAAATTGGGTATTTTTAACCCCTGAGCTCAATCTCCTCAAATTCCTCATGAACATTTCCCTAAATTCACTAGAGTAATTTTGACAAATAAATTTGCATACATCCGTCAAGTTTCAATTGTGAAAATTTAGCTTTTGTGTGTTGAGTCTAGCCCATGAAGGCTCAATGTTGGACCTGTGGCTCTAATACTACTCTGTAATTCATCCATTCCCAAGCTTATACAAAAAAAAAATTGATACCAATTTTAAATGTGGAAATAACACACCCAACAAGACATTCAAGCTTATACAATGGTCCATGCTAATTAGAAACGTAAATGAAAGTACTTAAACATGAACAGTAGAAATTGAACACATTCAACATCATAACTAGATATTTGTATGCATCATTCTACTCACAACATGCAACAATAACCCAAAATATCTCAGAGTAAAATGCACAACATCTATAACAACAATTAACATAAATGAACACAACAAATAAGAACACTTATCTTATGAAATATGCAACATGTTGTAGAGGACAGATGTTCCTCCCAACCATAGATGTGTTGTTCCAATTCTCAATATAAAGTCACCCCCGAGCTAGGACTATGAATCCACAAGAGATGGTGGTCCCTAGGACTGGTTGAATTCCCCCTCTCAATAATCAATCCCGACAGCTAATTCCAGTCCACTAGCTCTCTTCCCCACAACCTGCATAACCCATGGATAGTACCCCCCTTCACTGCTCACAGTCCCTCATGTCTTTCCACTCCCCTCCAAGGCTTCCATCATAGGTTGGATAGGAAATCTCTTTCTTGGGACCTCGGGAATTCTACAATTGTGACATGAATTTGCACAACAACATAAATGTTTGCTTCTCTTAACAATTTTTGAACAACAAATTTCTCTTATTTTGGAGTATGACTTCATTTCTATTCCTTCCTTGGTGTCTTCACTCTTTGAATATTTTTGGGAGCTTCCTCTCCCTCTAAAGGAAGGACTATCACCTTTTATGATCAATGAATTACCCTTGCCCTGATTAATATTATATTTAGCTTTAAAATCATATTAATATGCTTCAACCACTGAGTGAAACATGATTAAGGCTGACTTATCCTAGATTTGGAACCATTGTTCATGACATATCTAGAAGTAGAGTGCTCACAATTTTCTTGCCAATTTTCTCTAACTTGCAACAAATTCATAAAATGTGATGTGTATAACATAGGAAACTCCTTTTGTGGTGATTTGTAAGTTGTCGTGGATATTCCATTGGAACAATTCATCACAAAGAATATTGCAATACTTTGCAATATCTTATTATGCAGTGTTTTACTTTACATTTTTACTAGCTTAGCACACAAAATACTAAAATAGCATTGAAACTCAAATGAAAGAAGATAAGAAAATAACACACCATCCACACAATGAACACAAGATGTACCCTAGGAAAAACCAATATGGGAAAAACTCAGTTGCAAGTTGAGGTCTATGCCTTTCTTTATTCTTCTCAGTTATGAAATTAAAATACAAAGAAAGTGCACTCACCATGGAGATTCCATGGACAATGTGGCTTGAATGGATGTTTTAGTTTTTTCTACTTCCTATATTATGCTTTAATATCCTACTCCTAGATGCTTTACTCAACTATGAAACAATAAACAATGCAATAAGAATATAACCCTTCCTTTCTTAGTGGCCCGGTACTTTAACATGGCCTAATAGTTTTCTAGGGTTAGAGTTAGGTTTTTTCATGCCCCATATCCCAATTAGGGTTATGGTTTTGGACACTTTTAAATATTCTTGAAATTGCACACGTGACTAGCCCAACATTTATGAGTAATGTGAGTTAGTGTGGCATCCATTGGGTATCAATGATCTAAAAAGGATCCAGAGAAGACTAAGGATAGATCAGAACTCGCAGAAGCAACCCAAGACGCCCAGAATGCCCTCAACAGATAGAGAAAGGGAAAAAAATCAAAGTTCTCAAAACTCAATGAAAATGACATCATCGTGAGGAGCGTGTCACAAGATTTCCAACGATGCAAATGACTCATCAAAGGGAGTTACAGATCGAAAGATATTCATGGTCAAAGTTTGGTCAACCTATCCGAGTCAGCAGGGGGATGAGTCAGCATCCGTATTGTTGATGTCAGCATCAGTATGGATGGCGTTAGCATCCATACAACACACGTGGCATGTAAAGGAGGTGACATGTATCATTCTGACATCAACATGGTGATGTGGTAGCACTAGAGGCTGCCACATGTCACTCATATTTGGAATTTCTGGGTCATTTCATGGACCAGTAAAATTGTGCCACGTGGTAGTTCGTACAATGATGTGGTGACTGATGTAGAAGGATGATTTGGTATACCGTATGTTGATGTGGCATGATGATTGTACAGTGGTTGATGTGGGCCAATGCTTGGCTGCCACGTGGTAGTGGGCAAATGCCCAATGACAACCTGTGATCGAAATTTCAAAAACAATTAAGATTTGGCGAGTCCGCCAAATTTGGCAGGACCCCGCCAAATCTAGAAACCGACCGAATTCTTGAAGCCTCGCCAAAGTTAGCGAAAGATACTTATGTCATATATATATATTGAAATGGTCAAGACAAAAGGGGAGGCCCGCGGGCTCGACCTCGTGACCTCCCCCCTTTATACATGCCTTAATAAATGATCCATAACCAATAGGCCAATGGCCTCACATTGGTTGTAACACCAGTTTTATTATTTAAAACATGAATCTGCCCAGTGTTGGAGGAGGTCGTGCGTGGGTACGGATGAGCATGCATTTCAAGACAATTATTCAACATTTATTGCAGGTTGCAGGTCACAAAAACCGAGACAAAATTTCTCTTGGGCTTGGGAGTGATAGATTCAGATCGAGGCATGGAGACAATCATTGTTGGGTAATTCGATGCCACAAATTCAATGGTGTTGTCTGTTTTCTTATTTGAGCAAAATTTCTGCAGCTTGATTTTAGAATGAGGTATACTTATGTATTTTGCCAAATTCTTTTGTTGAGTTAATAAAAAGGCCTACCCATTTGAGAGCAGGACCTAGAGACACAGTTCAATAGGGACGAACTCCGTTATCAAGTTTTTTGTGTTGAGATTTGATGCTTATGTCTCTTCATTATTGAGTTTTTCCTTCTTTAATGATGCACTTAAATTTATGCACATTTAATGCAATTCTTTATAAGTCACTCGATGAAAAGATCCTGGATCATGTTGGTATCAGAGCAATTGTCTTTGACTTGAGTTGTTGAGTGTGAATGATTACTAGGGCCAAGCATAAGCAGAGTGAAGGAACTCTTAATACTTTCAATCCTGAACTTGGTCGTGCATCTCGAAGGAAGAAAATGGCAGAAAAGGACAAGCGTGATGAACAGGAGAACAAATTTCATATGATATTATATCACATGTCAAAAATGGTCAAACAAATGTATGGAGATTACTAGAAGAGGATGAAGAAGAAAGGGAAGAAAAAGGAAGCACATGTTGATGATGATGCTTCAGTAAATCAAGGGGTTGGAGAAGACCCTCCTGAGCCTCCATCTTCACCATCAAGTTCTAGTTCTTCTTCCTCTGAGCATTCTCATCATTCTCATCAATCTAGCCATAAAACCTATTTTAAGAAACCATTATTAAAGCTTGATGTAAAATTTTATTTACCTATGTTTAATGGAGATGCTAATCCTGAAAAGATAGATAATTGGATCCGATAGGTTGAAGTATAATGTCATGTTCAACATATTGATGAAGAAGAAGTTAAAGTGCAATTGGCTTCTCTTCGGTTGGAAGGCACCGCTCTCGTATGGTAGGAAAGCAAACTTCAGGACATAAGTAAGTGTGGTAATATTCTTTCCACATGGTTGGAATTTAAATCAACAATAAAGAAAAAATTTTATCCATTGGGTTATTTACATAAATCAATGATGGAATGACAAACTTTAAGGCAAAGTAAAGGTCAAATTGTACAAAGTTTCACAGAAGAATTTAGGAAGAAATATCTTTCATTAAACATTCCTTTGGATTCTTATGAAACTTTAATGAAGTATATTGGCGCACTTCATAGTTATATTCATCATACTTTGCTCTTGTTTAACCCCACCAGTCTTGACAAAGTTTGTGTGCAAGCCACTCACCTTGAGAACATGGGAAAGCATGTTCAAGAAGATCCCACAAAGAAACCTTCCAATCTCCCACATAAACCATTTAACAAGTTTAAAAGGAGAGACAAGAAGAATTCCACAATGACAAGAGAAGGAGGAAATCCATCTTGCACTCATTGCAAGAAAAACGATCACAATGATGAACATTGTTGGAAACTACATTCAGAGAAGAGACCGAAATAGTTCAGTGGAAAGGGGAAGACAAAAATCATTGCTACAGTGCAACAAGATCTTGGTTCCGATTCAAGAGATGAAGGAAAGATCACATCGGTTGGAGTACAAGGTAAAGATTCCCTTCATGCTAGTTCAAATTCCAATAATGAATCTCATGATGATGAATGAAAGAGGAATGGATTATTTTACATAAGAGTTGTATCTAAACACACTAAGATAGATACATTATTTGATCCAGGTTCCCAAGTAAACTTGATATCTGAAGCACTTGTCAAAAATATGGGTCTTGAAATGAAACCACATACAAAGCATTATCCTCTTGGTTGGGTATGTGATAAACCAAAACTTAATGTCACCAAACAATGTAGGGTCATATTTTATATTGCTTCAAATTTGATTGATGAAGTGGATTTGGATGTTGTATCACTTGATATATGTGGCATAGTGTTGGGGAGTCCTTATCTTTATGATAGAAAAGCAGTCTTCTTTCGTCATGAGAACAAATACCACCTTACTAAGGGGGGAGTGGAATATATTGTTAGATATCACAACATGAGGTTAAAAACAACACTTGTTAGTGCAAGACAAATGAAGAGACTCATAAACACTAATAAGAGATATGTACTCATGGTCCTAATGGAAAAAGATGTCAGAACATCTGACGCTTTCCAAGGATGTGATCCTTCTCATAAGAAAGAATTAATTGATATTGATTCTAAGTATGATGATATTTTCTAGGAACCAGATGGATTACCTCCTAAGAGGGAAATCCAACATGAGATACATCTTCAGCAGGATTCTCCTCTTCCTAATGTGTGCATGTACAGGATGTCAGTTGTGGAGATGACATAGATCAAGAAGCAGGAACATGGCTTATTGGATCAAGGGGTCATTGGGACCAACTCATCTCCTTGTGTTTCTTCGATCATGATGGTGCCAAATAAAGATGGCACATGGCAAATGCGTGTCGATTACCAGGCCTTAAAAAAAATCACGATGAAAAATCGATGCCCTCTTCCTCATATAGATGATTTAATTGCTCAGCTAAAGAATGTTGTTTATTTCACTAAGTTGGATTAGCGTAATGGATACCATCAGATCAAGGTTGCAGAATATGATGCATGGAAAACTTCCTTTAAAACCAAACATGGATTGTTTGATTGGTTAGTTATGTTGATTGAGCTTTGTAATGCTCCGACAACCTTCATGTGTGTGATGAATGATGTATTCAGGCCTTTCCTAGATGATTTTGTGATTGTATATTTAGATGACATTATTATTTTTAGCGGGACTTGGGATGAGCATGTGATGCATGAAAAGCAAGTATTGGATACTCTTCAAAGGGGAAAGTTGTATGTAAAATTGTCTAAATGTGAATTTGGAAAGACTTCACTTGTATAATTAGGTCATACTGTAGGAGGAGGACAATTAAAAATTGATCCTTCCAAGGTTGATTTAATTGTAAATTGGCCTAAGCCAAAAAGTGTAACCAAGACCCAGAGCTTCTTAGGTTCAATCCAGTATTGGAGGAGGTTCATTTCAAACTTCTCCTTTATAGGAGCTCCTTTGCATGCCTTAACCAGTGTGAAAAACACTTTTCAGTGGGAAGGAAAACAACACAAATATTTCGACACTTTGAAAGAAAATATTAGTACTGCACTAGTATTATCACTGTTGAATATTCAACAACCCTTTGAGATCAACACATATGCACTCAGATACGCCATGGATGCATTAATGATGCAATATCGTAAGCCTATCTATTATCACTCTAAAACTTTTAACCAAGTTGTTGTTAACTATCCTACATATGATAAAGAGTTGTATGCATTAGTTCAAAGAGTAAAGAATGGAAGTACTACATGTTAGGAAAGGAAACAATCATACATACACATCACCAACCCTTACAGTATCTCCAAGAACAAACCAAACTACAACAATCTCAACACTACATATGAATCGGTTTTCTACAACAAATTCATTTGGTAATCAAGTACACAAATGGTACAAGTAACAAGGTAGCTGATATGATTTCTAGACCTCCTATTGTTGCTTCTATTATTTTGAAGAATACTTCTTTATCTCATGATAGATATGTGGAAAAATATTCCATTGATGAATATTTTAAAGAAGTATATGAGAAGTTAACCCATGATTCACATGTAGAGAACTATTGTCTGCATGGAAAACTACTCTACCATCTTGGAAAGCTATGCATTCCTAAAAGTGAGCAAGTCCATGTAATATGAGAAGCTCACACTTCTCTTGTGTCTGGGCATTTTGGGGTAGGAAAAACTATGGATAATTTGCAGAGGTTTTGTTACTGTCCTCAAATGAAAGCAATTGTAACTAAATATGTAAAGGGGTGTGTGATGTGTTCTACTTGTAAGCCCGCTAATAGAAAACTGGGGCTATACTCACCACTACCTGTTCCATCCCATCCATGGGAAAGTATCTCCATGGATTTTATAGGGGGTTTACCAATGTCAAAATGGGGTCATGACTATTTGTATGTTGTAGTGGATAGGTTCAAAAAGATGTGTATCTTGATGCCATGTAAAAAGAAGATCAGTATTGAGTAGACCGCTAATCTCTTCTTTCGGTATGTTTGGGTTCATTTTGGGTTACCCAAATCCATTATATTGGATCAAGATACTCGATTCCTTGGGGATTTTTGGACAAGCTTGTGGAGAATGATGGACACCAAATTGAAGAGGAGCACTTCTTTCCATCCACAGACCGACGGATAGACAGAGGTGGTAAACCGAACAATGGTACTTTTTCTTCAAGGCTACTGTAGCAAGCATCCCAAGTTATGGGATGAACATATACCCTATGTAAAACATGATTATAACCAAGCCTTACATTCCTCCACTCAGTGTTTTCCTTTTTGAGACATGTTTTGGGTACCTACCTAAAGTTCTTTTGGACTTGATGTATGGGAGAGATGTTGATTCAAATGAAGAAATAAAAGAGGACAGAGCTCGCAAGTTCATCCAGAGGATCTAGCAGGTGCATCAGGTATTCAGGGATTAATTGGAGAAAATTCAAGCACAATATAAAGCTCGGCATGACAAGCACAGGGTTGATCATCAGTTCCAGGTTGGAGACCAGGTATGGATTCACATTAGCAAGGAGAGATTGAAGGGTGAAGGAAAGAAACTCAAGCCCATTCGTTATGGACCCTTCACTATTTTAGAGAAAATCGGTACCAATGTTTTTCGTCTGGATCTTCCACCGTATATGCAAATTTACTCAGTTGTAAATGGAGAGAACTTGAAAATTTTTTATCCTCCCATGATCATGGATCAGGATGAGGAAGTTTCAATACCTTCAGTTGATGATTTTTCTCCTGTGTACTTGGATCAGTTAAAGGAATATATCATCCTGGATAGAAGGATGTGGACTTCATGCAGGGGTGATGTTGATTATCTTTGAATAGGATTAAAGGGAACACCTCCAAGCAAGGCAAAGTGGATTGAGAAGGACAAGGTGAGGGAACTCTTTCGTCACTTATATATTGATTGATGAAAGATTTTGGTGGTCAAAAAATCTCTCAGTGGGAAGGCATGATCCAAAAAGGATCTAGAAAAGACTAAGGATAGCTCAGAACTCGCAAAAGAAACCCAGGATGCTCAAAATGGCCTCAACAGATAGAAAAAGGGAAAAACTTCAAATTTCTCAGAACTCGGTTAAAATGACATCATCGCAAGGAGCCCGTTGCAAGATTTCCAATGGCACAAATGACTCGTAAAACAAAGTTATGGATCGAAAGATATTCACAGTCAAAGTTTGGTCAACCTAGCTCAGTCAACAAAGGGATGAGTCAGCATACATACTGTTGACGTCAACATCAGTACGAATGACGTCAAAATTTGTAAAACATACGTGGCATGTGAAGGAGGTTACATGTGTCATGATGATGTCAGCATGGTGACGTGGAAGCACCAGAGGATGCCACATTTCACTCATATTTGACATTTTTGGGTCATTTCGTGGACCAGTGAAATTGTGCCATGTGGCAGTCCGTACAGTGATGTGGCAGGCTGAGTTGGAAGGTTGTACGATGACATGGCATGGTGATTGTACAGTGGTTGGCGTGGCCCAATGGTTGGCTACCACATGTCCCAGTCATGGGTTGCCACGTGGCAGTGGGAAAATTCCCAATGGCAACCCGTGATCGAAATTTAAAAAAAAAATTAAGATTTGGCGAGTCTGCCAAATCTGGCAGTTGACGAAATTCTAGAATCCTCGCCAAAGTTAGCAGAACAAACTTATGTCAAACATATAAATATATATTTCAATGGTCAAGCCAAAAGGGGAGGCATACAGGCTTGACCCTGGGACCTCCCCCCTTTATACACACCTTAATATATGCTCTGTAACCAATAGGCCAATGACCTCACATTGGTTGTAATGTTGGTTTTATTATTTAAAACATGAATCCTCCCAGTGCTGGAGAAAGGCACGTGTGGGTACAGACGATCATGCATTCCGAGACAATTATTCATCATTTATTGTAGGTTGCGGGGCACAAAAATCGAGACAGAGTTTCTCTTGGGCCAGGGAGTGCCAGAGTCGGATCAAGGCATGGAGATAGTCATTTTTTGGTAATTCGACACCACAAATTCAGTGATGTTGTTTGTTTTATGATCTGAGAAAAATTTATGCAGCTTTATTTCAGAATGAGGTATACTTATGTATTTTTCCAAATTATTTTGTTGAGTTAATAAAAAGCCCTACCCATTTGAGAGCAAGACCCAGAGACGTAGTCCACCAGAGACAAACTTCGCTCTCAAGTTTTTTGTGGTTAGATTTGATGCTTATGTCTCTTCATTATTAAGCTTTTCCTTCTTTAATGGTGCACTTTAATTTATGCTCATTTAATGCAATTCTTTATAAGTCACTCAATGAAAAGATCCTGGATCAATCAAGGTGGTTAATGGGATAGGTAAACTTGCAGTAGGCATAATGTCCACATATAAAAGTTGGTTGAGGTGATGTTCACATTGTTGGAAAGATCTCGATGTATAGAACAAAATCAAGAGGTTAGGAAATTTGTTCACAAATTTTCAACCATTAAAAGGGCCATTTAAGGCTTCAAATTTTTTTGGACCCTAAATCACCAAAGAGAGACCTACCCTTGAAAACGACCTTACAATATAATAGCTCCAATTTTTCCACCTAGAAAGTGCCAAGATAGATGAAAAATTATATAATGATCCATTTGGATCATACCTCCCTATTTAGGGATGATGTTTCACCCCAAAATATTTTATTGAAGGACGTGAGGAAATATTTCCTCTACCTTCTCCATGGTGTACTATTTCTTCTTTATTGGAAGTTTTCCTTTGAACACAACCTTATTAAGTTTGTTTTGTCTATATCTTGTTGTTCTAAATGTTTTTTGTAAAATTGTATCTTCTGCTAACTCTACCTATGCTTTTATTGCTTGTTAGGTTGTTATATTCTTTGTAGTAAAATTATAGTCAAGGAGAATCGACTGGAACAGAAAGTTGAGGTCGAAGTGTTCGACTAGGCCAATTCAAAGTGAAAGTGATATACAAAAATTTGAAGAGGCCAACCAAGAAGAGGTCGACAGATGGTCAAGTGGAAACTGAATGAAGACTGAATGGAGGTCGACTGGTAGTCGATTAGTAAACTGACTTGAAGTCGACTGTTACTGAATCCCAAGATTCACAAGATTTGTAGCCAATAATATGTGAGGATATGTAACCATTTTGGGGTGCCTTTATTTAGTGTTTTTCCTACCCTAAATCCTATAAATAAGGTGTTTCTTAATTTTGTAAGAGCTAATTTTCAGATCAATCATTTTATGGGTTGTTGGTCATGTAGATGTAAGTCGAATTGGCTATAGGGTTGTTCTTGTATAAAGAAATAAGGTATGATGTCAATTTTTTCTTAGGTGTAGACCAAGGTTAGGCATGTAACCTTTTATTTTGAATGAATAACACAACAAGAGACCAAGATGCTCAACGAATGTTGGTTTTCCTGTTTGGGTTTCCCGGGTAAAATCTTTGTGTATTGTGAGTTTTCTTTGTCATTTACTTTCTTGATTAAATATTTCTTCCTCTCTTATACTAGGTTTATCATGGAAGTGTTTAATTTCCTAACATATGGTATCATATTTTGTTTTAACAACCTTGGATATGATCTATACCATAGGTTTAATAATATTCATAGGTCATAGATCTTTAAATATTTTTCTTAACGAATTGTGTGTAGCTCAAGAATAGAAATAAAAAAATTCAATGGCCAAAATTTTGAACTTTGGAAACTTAAAATTGAAAATCTCCTTGTAGATCGAGAACAATGAGAAACAATCTATATAGGTACCACTCTAGGAGGTATGTTGAGGGAATAATGAGAGAAACTTGAGAGAAGGGAAAGGAGTACGATGTGGCTGTGTCTTGAAGATTCAGTGTTGTTGAATGTCTCAGGTGAATATTCGACCAAGAAACTATGGGACAAGTTGGGAAGCTTGTGCCAGTCGAAATCCCTAGTAAATAAGTTGTTCCTTAGAAATAAATTGTATCTTATAAGAATGAGTGAGGATAGTTCAATGACTGAGCATTTAAATTCATTTAATACCATAATAATCCAGTTATCTTTTGTGTATATTAAAATCACTGAGGAGGAGAAATGTATTAGCCTATTATATTCTTTGCCAGACTCCTGTGAAAGCTTAGTCATGGCTATCAAGAGTAATTCAACCACACTTGTGCTAGAATACATGGTTTCATATCTACTGTCAGAAGAAATGAGAAGGAAGAACGTGGAAGGATCAACCAAAGATGCATTAGTGGCAAGAGACCATCCGATTGACAAAGATAAAGGAAAATTATCTGGTAGAAATTATAAGTCAAAGGGTAGATCTAAATCCTCGGTTCAACTGACGAGAAGATGCTGGAAATGTGGTAAAGTTGGGAATTACAAAAAGGACTTCAAGCCGAAGGAAATGGAAGTCAATACAGGATCCGATGAGAAGCCATCAACCAATAGAATGATGACTCCAAATAAGGGAGGCGATGTGTACCTAGTGACGACCAATACATAGTCAAATCAACATGTTTGGTTGATTGATTCATGAGAATCCTATCATATGACACCACATAGAGAATGGTTCTACGAATATGAATTATATGAAGGAGGAGATATGTTCTTAGGGGATGACTTGACAACAAAAATTGTCGTACGTGGAAGATTTTGACTGATGTTATAGGATGGGAGGGCTATAACCCTTCCATGTGTGCTACATATTCTAGGTTTGGCCAGAAACCTGATATATGTCAGTAAGATGAGTGATGTTGGGGTGAAAACTTTATTTCATAAGGATATGTGAAATATGGTCATGGTGTGATGGTCTTAATGAAAGGAGTTTGGATTGGAACCTATACAAGTTATTAGGGAATGCCGACTTGACTAGATGCAACATCATCACTATTCTTGAAGTTGACTCAAACTTGACTCGACTCGTCTCAAATCGGGATGAGTTGATTCAACCTGCCTCACAAGTCTTCATCAAGTCGACCTGACCACGCTATGGAACAAGAGGATGGGATACATTGGATAAAAAGAACTTCGAGGTATGCATAACAAAGGTATGGTTGAATATTTTCCTGAATGTAATTTAGAAGTTGATTTTTGTGAATATTGTATGTATGGAAAACAAAATTGGGTGAGGTTCCCATTTGGAGAGACAAGGGAAAAGGGGATTCTAGAATTGGTTCATAGTGATGTGTTTGGCCCCATTTTAGTTCCTTCACTTGGTGGATCCCTGTATTATGTCTCCTTCATATATGATTTTTTCAAGAAGGCATGGATATATTTATTGAGGAACAAATCAAAGGTTTTCGATCAATTCAAAGAGTTTAAGTGTCTTATAGAAAAAGAGACATATAAGAATATTAAGGTGCTAAGAACTGAAAATGGTAGTGAATTCTATGGAAAGAATTTGAGAATTTATGAAATCAGTGTGGCATATCACACCAAATAACCACACCATATACCCGATAACAAAATGGAATTTTTGAGGGAATGAACAGAACGTTGATGGACAAGGCAAGGAGCATGCTCAGTGATGTTGGGCTCACACAAGAATTCTGAGCAAAGGCATTCGACACTCTAGAATATCTGGTGAATATGTCTCCTTCATTAGCACTAGTCAACACGACTCCACATGAGGTATGGTATTGTAAGAAGCCTTTGGTTTCACATCTCAAAGTATTTGTCTGTGATGCATTTGTGCATGTTCCGAAGGAAAAGAGGAGAAAGATGGACAAGAAGGCAATCAAATTTATTTTCATTCGATACAAAGAATGAATGAAAGGATATAAGCTCTAGGGTATTGGATCAAGGAAAATAGTGTACATTCGAGATGCGGTCTTCAAAGAAGTCATAAGGAAGTTCAAGTCTAAAGTGATGGTTCAAACAAAGAATAATCCATAGAAGGTGAGGTTTGAACTAATGAATGACGAATAAGATGATTCAGATGAGTCGATTGAATCATATGAAGAGGTGGAACAACTGACCCTAGTTGTAAAGAGGTTGGAACGAGTAAGAAAACTAGTCAAAATGTATATTCCATCTAAATTTTGTGTCGCATTTGTGTTAGCTTCCACTGACGAGGATCCCAAGTCAGTCAGGGAGGTAGTTGACTCAATAGAGGGGACACTCTGGAAGGATGCCATGGTCGAAGAAATGTAATCCTTGCACAATACTAAGATGTGGGATTTAGTCAAATTACCTAGTGGAAGAAATATCGTCGATAGCAAGTGGTTATTTAAGAAGAAGATGAATGCAATGGGTCAAGTAGAGAAATTCAAATCTCGACTATTAGCGAAAGGATATTCTCAATTTGAATGAGTCAACTTCGGTGATATTATTTTCCCTGTTGTAAGATTAACTTCTATTAGAGTACTAATGTCTCTGTATGCAACATTTGATCTGAAAATAGAACATATGGATGTGAATACAACGTTCCTACATGGGGGCCTAGAAGAAGAAATCTACATGAAACAACCTAAAGGATTTGTAGTAAGGGGAAAGAAATATTTGGTACGTAAATTGAAAATATTCATTTATGATCTAAATTAATCGCCAAGGATGTGGTATCAAACTTTTGACACAAACATCCTTAGTTTGCGATTTGTGAGAAGTAAATTTGATCACTACATGTATTCCAAGAAATAAGGAGAGTGTTTCATATATGTAGCATTGTATGTCAATGACATGTTGTCGATTAGAAACAGAATGGATGCAATAAAGGAGGTAAATTAGAATCTATCCTCCAACTTTTACATGAAGGATCTCGGTGCAACAAAATTCATTCTGGGAATGGATATCAAGAGAGATTGAGTAGCTAGGAAGCTCTAGTTGAATGAGAAAAAGTATATTGAAACAATTTTGAAACGTTTCAACATGAAAGATTGCAAACCTATAAAGGTGCAAATTCTTGTGGGAGAAAGGCTAATTGTTGAACAATTTCCAATGACATGGGAAACAATAGAGGACATGTAACTTGTTCCCTATGCAAGTGATGTTTTTTGTTTAATGTATACAATGGTGTGCACTTGAATAGATATTTCCCATTCAGTGGGAGCATTGAGTAGATACATGTCGACACTTGGAAAGGAGCATTAGACAATTGTCAAAAGAGTATTCAAGTATTTGTGTGGCACAAAATACTATGTTGTATGCTACCAAGGAAGACCTAGAGGTGACAGTGAAGTAAATGTACATGGCTTTGTAGATGCCAATTGGGCTGGAGATAGGGATTGATGAAGGTTGACCAATGGATATGTGTTCAAGATGTTCTATGGAGCAATCAATTGGATGATTAAATGACAAGTGGTTGTATCCTTGTCAACAACTAAAGCTAAATACATGGAATCCACCCATGGAACCAAAGAAGCAGTATGGTTGAAACGACTGTGTTTAAGGATCAAGTTTGAGAAGAGAGCTATGAAGATAAGTTGTGACAGTAAAAGAACAATATTTATAGAAAAGAACCCATATTATCATTCCAAAACTAAGAACATTGATGTACAATACCATTTCGTGAGAGATATGGTGGAAAGAAACAAGATGTTACTGGAGAAAGTAGACATGTTGGAAAAAATAGTAGACTCTTTGACCAAGCCCATGAGTGTTGTGAAGTTCTATTGGTACAAAGAGGCAATGGGAATTTCTTCCTTGGGCCTGTGAACAGAAGTTCAGGAATCTCTCGGTTTCAAAAAAGAAGACAACAAGTGGGAGAACGTTGGGTTGTTATATTTTTGCAGAGAAATTCTAGTTGAGGTGGATCGACTGGCAGAGAAAGTCAAGGTCGAAATGTTCGACCGGGACAATTTGAAGTTGAAGTGATCGACATCAATTTGAAGAGGAAAACCAACAAGAGGTCGACAGATAGTCATGTGGCAACAAACTGAGGACCGAATGGAGGTTGATTTGTAGTCGACTAGTAAACTTACTTGAAGTTGACTGTAACATAATCCTGATATTTGCAGGATTCATAGCCAATGATATGCGAGGATCTGTAACCATTTTTGGGTTCCTTTATTTATGTTTTTTCCTATTGTAAAGCTTATAAATAAGGTGTTTTTTAATGTTATAAAATATAATTTTTAGATCAATTGTTTTAGAGGTTGTTGGTCATGTAGATGTAAGTAGAATTGGCTATAGGGTTTTTCTTGTGTAAATAAATAAGGTATGATGTCGATTGTGTATTAGCATTCTAAATGAATAATACAACAAGAGAGAAAGACACTCAAGGAATGATGGTTTTCTCATTTGGGAATACAGGGTAAAACCTGTGTGTACTCTAGGTTTTCTTTGCCATTTACTTTCTTAATTAAATCTTTCTTCCTCTCTTATGCTAGGTTTAGTGTGGAAGTGTTTAATTTCCTAAGATTTCTAAATTCTCTATGGTATGTAAGACTTTCTCATTAGTTTCATGTTATAACATGGTAGTCTCATAGAGTTTCAGATTCTCCACTATTACTGCTAAGTAAATGTGCATATATGGAGGTAGACTAAGTCTTTAGGAATTATCACCTACCTTCTCCAACACTTCAAAAGGAACATGACATTGAGCCTTGATCTTCTTACTGGGAATATATATCCGTTATTTGTTTAGATGCAACTATACTCTATCTCCCAACTTAAATTTATTCTCAATTATGTGTTGATTACGTCAGGCCTTATACTTTTCCTGTGTCTTCTTCAATGTTTTGTGTACTTGCAACTAGATCTACCTAATCTTATCAATGGATTTTTTAACTCTCAATGTTTCCCTTGTGTGTCTTCCCTTAATCCTCCTTTCTATTCATATACAACATCTAAGGGAGAAGGTGGAAAATACCCAAAGAATGTTTCAAAAGGGGACTTACTGGTAGAAGTATGGATTCTCTACTATAAGAGTACTAAATATAAATCAAATTTTTGTCCCATGTCCTTGAATGTTTCTGATTATAACCCCTCAAAATATGAACCAATGTCATGTTCACTAATTTTTCCACCCTATATATCTATGGATGGAAATTTGTAGATATGTTCAACATTGTGTCCATATTCTCCCAAAGTGTATTCCAAAATGCAATGATAAATCCAATATCTCTATTTGATATGATGCTCCTTAGTATCCCAAAGTGCACCCAAACCTTTTCAAAGAAATTTTTTGTTGCATATTGTCCCTTGATGGAATTTTTACAAGGCACGAGGATGCACATCTTACTAAACCTGTCAACTACCATATATGGATATTCATGTTCCTACCCTATTTTTGGAAAACCACCCACAAAATCAATGGAGATGATCTCTCATGGTCTAGTAGGTATAGGTAAGGGATGGTATAAACCTCGCTTTTTGTTACTAGGATTTATAGTACAAAAAAGTATGCATTCTCTAATAAAATGAGCTACATATTCTTCCATTCTAGGCCAATACACATACCTTTGTAAGTTGGCAATTGTGTTCCCAACACCAAAATGATCTGCAAATTCAGAGTTGTGAGCCTCTCTGATAAGCTCCATTATTTCACCTGTAGGAACATAGTGTTGGTATATATCATAAATAAACCCATATTGGAGATGATAGTGAGCCTTACCACCATCAAAAACCTCTTTAAAGTTTTCATATTTTTTGTTTGCCTCTTTGTATACACCTTCTGTGGAAGGATCCATGTGCATAAGATTTCCAAAAGTTGTGATCTTGGATGTGGGTGGTCTTGAAATCATGTTTGAAAACTTATTAGTGTTTTCCTTCTTATAATTGATGATTAGATGAAATTGTTTTAAAAAACTCATCCACATGTAGTGTCTGGTTTAATGAATCTTACTTTGGGTCTACAAATATGGTAGTGGTTGGTGATCAATATGGATGATGGTTTCCTTGCCCATCATATAATGTTTCCATTTATTAATATCTTGAACTAGAGCATAGAGTTCCTTTTCATATGTAGGGTAGTTTAGGACTTTGCCACGAGACATTTTAGAATGATATCATACCATCTTACCTTCATGCATCAAGACCACTACCATAACATATCCACTTCAAAAGGATTATGAAAATTGTGCAATGAAAGAACCAATGCTTGACTAAACTTTCATTTCAACACTTCATAATATTTTTGTTGATTCTTTCCCCATTGGAAACACTTGTCATTAGCTTTTATGGCATGGATTGGTGTAGCCATAGCTAAAAAGGATGCTATAAAATTTTGTAGGTATTGTTTCACCCCTAGAAATATACTAACCTTGGTGACATTAGTAGGATTTGGCCACTTAAGGATGGCCTTCATCTTCGTTGGACTATCTTGAGTTACCCTCCATGAATCACATACCCCAAATATACCAATAACTGCTAAGCACATTCACATTTCATAAGGTTTGTCAATAATTGATGATTTTTTAGGGTCTCTAACACTTTCATGAGATGTGACATATTCTATTTCCAAGTAGAACTATAAACCTATCTATCATCTAAGTAATACTACAAATGAGTATAGAAAATCATGTAATATATCATTCATCAAATCCATAAATGTAGTTAGTGAATTACATAAACCAAAAGGAATTACTAGCCATTCATATATACCTTACCTTATCTTGAATGTGGTGTTCCAAGTGTCTTCTTCTTTAACTCATACCTAGTGGTATCCCGATTTGAGATCTAACTTGGTGAAGTACTTGGTATGATGCAATTGATCTATAAAATTCATTGATCTTAGGTGGAGGGTATCAATTCTTGAGGGTGATCTTATTCGAATATTTGTAGTTGATACATATTCTCGAAATCCCATTATTCTTGGCTACTATGATGATAGGTGAAACACAAGGTTGGGTGCTTGGTTGAATCAATCCTTACTCCAATATCCATTGCATTTATTTTTTCACTTCATATACTTGTTCAACAACACAAGTATTCCAACAGAGGACGAACACCTTCAGTAACCACTCACACAACCAGATCAAATATCAACACATAGATGTTTTCATGTGGTAAAACCCCTACAGGGAAACATCCACAACCCTAGCCAATGTGTCCACTTGGAGAAATTTATTAATGGAAAAGAAAATTTCACAGAGAGATTTTTACAAGAGAGTTTCTCGCAATCGATCATTGGCAAATGACCCTCCATTCTCTTTAAATAGAGATCATGGACCAATCAGGTGTTAAGCCATGGATCAATGTATGTATTAAGATAGAGGAGAATATGAGTCGTTGTATCACTCTATGTCGGGAACATATAGTGACCGTCGAATTTCCTAAATACAAATGTGTACTAAGGAAACACACTAAGAAACATACTTTTACCTAATGACACATTAGACCAAGTTGATCTTAACTAAATCCTAACTGTCTAAATATCCTAATATCCTCCCTTAAGAATAACTTGGGATATGATTGAAGTATTTACAAATATGACAAAATAGGAGGAGGAAGGAGGCATTAGATCCTATCCCCCCTTAATGAAAACTTCTTGAACTCTTAACATAGATTGAAGTTTGGAAAACTTCACTTATGTAAGAGACTTTGTGAAAATGTATACAACTTAATCTTTTGTAGGGAAGAAGAGCACTTCAATAACTCGATCATGAATGAGATTTCTAATAAAGTGCATGTGTATCTTGATGTGTTTTTTGCGCTGAAGTTTAACCGGATCTTTGGTGAGCTTGATGGCACCTTGATTATCACACCAAAGGATAGTTGGATGTTGCTTCTGGAATCCAAACTCAAAAAGGATATGTCGAAGCCACAAGGCTTCCTGACTTGCATTACCCACTGCTCGATACTCTACTTTTGTTGAAGAAAGAGAAATAGCCTATTGTTTCTTATAGGCCCAAGTAACAGGTCCTGAACCAAGGCTGAAAAAATAACCTATAGTAGAATTCTAATCATCAGGGTCATCAACCCAATCTGAGTCAGTGAAACCAACAAATAAATAATTTCCCCCTGAACTCTAATGTATCCCAAACTGAAATGTAACCCAGACATACTGAAGTATTTTTTTACCTTCTTTCCAATGGATTTCATGGGGTGTTTACATATACCAGGAAACAAGACCAACATCAAAGGAAAGATAAGGACGTGTATGAGTCAAGTATAAGAGGATACCAACTAACTGACGGTACAAAGTGGCATCAACTTTAGGACAAGTATAGGTGGTAGCAAGATTGAATCCGGACTGGAAGGGAGAAGGGACTGGTTTACAATATTCCATGTAAAATAAATGAAGAAGGTCACAAGCATACTTAGACTGGGAAATAAAAATTCTTTCCTTGGCTTGCAAAATTTGAAGGCAAGGAAATAGTGCAAAAAACTCAAGTTTGTCATTTCAATTTTCTTCATAAGGATGGTTTTCACATGGTTTAAAAGTTTTGAGTCACTACTAGTAAGGATAAGGTCATCAACATAAAGTACAAGGATTATGATATGGCTTCCTACTTTCTTGGTATATACATTTGGATCATAATGACATCTAGAAAAGACAGTGTCAAGAAGAAAGTTGGCCATTTTGGCATACCAAGCTCGAGGAGCTTTCTTAAGACCATAAATATATTCTTAAGGTGACAAGCAAGGATAGAGTCATTTTTGACATAGCTAGGAGTTTGTTCCATGTAGATTTCTTCTTACAAATCCCCATGCAAGAAGGCAGATTTAACATCCATATGATGGACCTCCCATTTATGTGAGGTAGCAAGGGATAGAACAAGGCAGGTGGAATTCATTTTGGCTACAAAGAAAAAGGTTTCATTATAGTAAATTTCTTCAACTTTGGAAAATGCTTTGGCAACTAACTGAGCCTTGTGTCTTTCAACACTTCCATCTGATGCATACTTAGTTCTATAGACCCATTTACATTTGACAAGTTTTCTTTATTTTGGAAGAGGTACAAGATCCCAAGTATTGTTTTCCATTAACAAACAATACTCTTCATTCATTGATGTATCCTAGTTTGGATGACTTGAAGCTTCGGGCATTGCAAATGTCTCTAGATCATGAGTCATTGAAACTTGATCCAAAAGAGAAGAGCCCCATTAGAACTGTGAATGTGTTTGATGTTGATCTGGAGGATCACCAACAAGATCATGAGTTGCTTCTCATGTTGAACGAACCCATCTGAGAAGCAGTGGTGTTGGAATAGGTTCAGGTTCAATGGAATCATTTGGAGGAATCTGAGTAGGAGAAGGTGGATGCTCATCCTCACTATCATCATCTAAAGAATAAGAAACCATAATATGAATAGAATAAATAACAAATGATGAAGATGGCTCACAAGTAGAAGAAGGCACAAATGTTGAATTGGGCTCGCAGGCCAAGATATTTTCATCAAATTTAACATCTCTTCTAATAATAATTTCATTATAATGTGGTTGAAGAAGTCTGTAACCTTCAAAATATTCAAAATAACCAACAAATATACACTTCTCACTTTTATGTTGCAATGCTTTCGTTTTCTCATCATAAATGTGAGCCTGCGAGCCCATGCTACATTACCAAATACGCGTAAGCGGCTTACTTCTAGCTTAAGTTTATTCCATTCTTCTTTCGGTGTTATATTTTTAAGAGCCTTAGTGGGAGTGTCATTTACTATGTAATTTGCACAATTAATGGCTTATGCCCAATAGTTTAGACTTAATCCCTTAGATTGCATCATACAATTAGCCATTTCTTTTAAAGTGTGATTCTTTCTTTCAGCCACGCCATTTTGTTGTGGTGTATATGAAATGGCATGTTGCATTTGGATTCCCTATGCAGTGCAATAACTTGTAAATTGATTGTTCACATATTTTCCTCCATTATCTGTTATTAATATTTGAAGTTGATGTCCAGATTGTTTTTTTAGAAGGGCCTTGTAGGCCGAGAAATTGTCAAAAAATTCACTCTCAAGTTTTAAGAAGTAAACCCAAGTGGGTTTGGAAAAATCATCAATGAAAGTTAAGAAATACTTGCACCGAGAAAAAGAGGGAGAAGAAAGTGGACTACACAAGTCGTTGTGAACAAGATGCAAAGGGGTCGAGGGATGCCAAGAGGCACATTTTTCAAAATTGTCCCGATGATTTTTGTCGAGAACACAACTGAAACAAACACCATCTATGCACGAAACAAGAGGAAGACCAGTCACCATTTGTTGATTACACGGTTGTTTCAATGAGCGATAGTTTAGATGACCAAACTGCTCATGCCAAAGTTTGCTCAAGTCATCGTTGTGCACAACAAAAAATGATGGAAAAAATGATGACCCAAAGTTGTCAAACTTGTACAACCTGTTAATACCATCAACAATTGCAGTTGCGAGAACATGTTGAGGATATTTTAGAACCTTGATTAAAACTTGGTGAGGTGAAAACTCTACAGTATTACCTTCACCTAAATGAGTGATTTGATATACTGAAAGAAGGTTGCAGGAAAGACTTAGAACACATAATACATCATTAAAATGACCATTATCTACCTAGACTATTCCAGACCCTACAAAACTAAGAGATCTATCATCACCAACAAATATTTCCTTGGTGTTACATTCATTTAGAGCAAAAAATATGGTTTTATCCTTAGCCACATGATAAGGTGCTCCAAAATCAATAAGCCACTCATCTGAAGAAGAAGTAGAAGTTGCATTGAAGGAGAAACCAAAAGCAAAAAGTGCATGTCCATGAGAAGAAGAAGAAGTAGAATCAATATTGATGTTGTGCTTTTTCATCATTGCTTCTAAAGTTTTCATCTTCTTAAAACATTTGAAATCATCACGACCATTTTTCCCTCTAAAGTTGCAATGTCTGTCAGTATTCTTACTTTTAGATTTTGCTCCTTTGTCACCATTAGGAGTGGAAGATAAACATGGCTGAGAGGATTTGGGACCCTTGTTTTTCTTGTTATTATGGAGAGGATTTTTCTTATTGGGATTCTTGGATTTATCTTTCTGCTAGGCTATTAAGGCTTTGTTGGAGGTACCTACAGTGCTAACCACTCCAAGTTGCACAAGAGTATCTTTCTCTATAATCAAAGCATCAAAAAAGGACTCAATAGATATATTTTTAAGAGTCCCTAGAAGTCCCCGAAGTGTAGGACAATCGGTGACAGTGTGTGTTGTTAAGGCATTCTATGATGTTAAAGTCACCGGTTAGAAACCTGAGGGGACAAAAACTCCAGCCATGTTAAGGGTTGGTATGGCTCAGGCCTGGTGCGATCCCCGGGTGATTTTGACGGCTTATATTCCTCTGATTCGCGATTTCTCAGCCACAGGCTAGTCCCGCAGGTTACGGACAAACTAGAAAACAAAAAAAAAGTAGTCCCTAGAGCTTCTCTACTAGCATAAAAGGTATATACAAAAACATAATATGCACTACCAAGCTTAGAAAGAATAATGTATATGCAACATTCTTCGTCAAGATTTATGTTACATTGTTCACATAAAATTATAAGTTTTTTGAACTTAGATAAATATTTTTCAATGCAAGAGAAAACATTTGGACTTAAAGTCATTATCTGATTTTCTATTTAATGGGCTCGAATAATATTGTGTTTACCAATCACACATTCAAGCTTTTCCCAATCATCATTAGGGTCATCAATTCCTTGAAGGTGAAACCTTACATCAGGAGAGATGGACATTCTGATCAGTCCACATGCTTCATCATTCTTATTGGCCCATTTTACTTTCTTTTCATCATCATTGGGTTCTAATTATTTCCCCATGGTAATATGGTACACTCATTTACTTCTAAATAAATCCTCCATATGGGATTTCCATTGGAAGTAGTTGGTGCTGGTAAGAAAAATATCATTGGAATAATCCATATTAAATTTGCAGATAATATGGATTTAAAAACCAAAATTGACGATCTTGATGGAAATATCTCAAAAAGTTAAGATGTTTTAAAAAAACGACACAAAAAACGAACTTCAGATGTGAAAGTTATGCCCTTTTTAAAAAATGCATAAACGGTAACCAAAGAGCCACGTGGTAGGTAGAAGTTGGTCCATGTGGTGATACCCCTCCTAACTATGCCTATAAGCTCACTTTTAAATAAGTTACTTATGAAGTGTCTCACTTTTATAGAACAAGTGAGAACCACTTTTACAATAAAGTTACTTTATAAATGAAAGTTGCATGCAAAAAAATAACTTAAAATAAAATATTCTAAGTTATTTAATAGTGATTTACTTTTATAACTTAAGTGAAATGCACTCTACAATGAATGCATGAACTTTTTCAAAAAAAAGTAACAAAAGAGAGACTTGAACTCTATATCTCTTATTAAGTAAAGTAATGTTTAACCACGTGAGCTAGTTCAAAACATATTATATTGTTTAGACGGATAATTGGGGGTGTTGTCGTTGTTGTTGTTGAAGACGACCTTGGAGAGCGTGGTCATAAAAAAACTATTTTCACACAAGAAAAAAATTTCTCTTCTCGACAACAACAAGGGTTATATCTTGGTTAGCTTACCCGGAAAATGTAAATTTACCTCTAATTCTGATTTGTCGAGATCATATAGAGCACACGACAAAGAGCATACATAGATATGAAAACCCTTTCCAGTCTATTTCTGATTTTTTGAGATCACACAAAGCAAAATGAAAAGAGCATACACAAATCCAAAAGAGTAGCAACCCGAAAATAAAAACTGAAAACTGAAATAAAACTGAAATAATAACTCTGTAAAAAATTAAAAGGACGTATTTGGGATTTATACCTCTAGATCTGATTGAAATGGTCATATCGTTGGAAAACGGAAACCTTTTCGAGTGAAACAAAAACTTTTCTTGATTAAAATGAGTGCTCCAGACACAATGTAATAGTCCTCTTATCCAAAAATTGTACATAAATGGCAGAAACCAAATATGAGGGAACACGTCTTCACGATCTCGATCTACAATGGGAGTGGGTCTTCATATGTGCTCTGATACCATGTTTGAAAACACAAGTATTCCAATAGAGGATGAACATCTTCAGAAACCAATCACACAACTATTAGGAGGAAATATTGTCATTTAATTCTGTTGTATTATTTTCCCAACCATTTAATTTGTCAATCCGAGGTTTGTAGGCTTACAAAGCACACACACTATATATGTAGGACTGAAGTGGAAGTAATCTAATCTAAACTGCTGAAATGAAATTAATCTAGGAAAGCATTGAAAGACTAACTAGGAAAGCAATACAACATGTGAAGAGTTGAATAACAAAATACATATGTGAGCTCACACAATATATCAATCTCAAATTGTATTACAAGAGTCAAATGACAAAGCATGAATGAATAACAAAGCTAAGAATCCCCTTCTAAGACTTCAAGCTGATCTAAGTCTAATCTCTCATCTCTAACTCAAACTTCCCAAATTATCCATTACATGATGTCTCACCCCCCAATTATGAATAACATGATTCTCCAACTCTAACTCCCAATAATGAATAATCTCCTCTCATGAAGAGAGAGCACTCTCTTATATACATGAAAGTCTTGAAAATTGTCATAATTACAGATCCACTATTCTCTCAACTTATTCCTTCAAATCCTCCTCTCATATCTTAGATAAGATATACTATCAAAATATCCATGATATTCTCCTTTGAATATGCTTGAATGATTGTCCCAAATATTCTTCAAATCTTCAAAGCTTGAAGATGAAATTCGAATTTCAGGCTAGGTGGTAATATTTGACTTTGTTGAAATCTTCACATATGCCTGCACACGTCATCAAACTCATCCAACCTTGATATATAATGAAAATATGTCATTTTTCTAATATTTAATCATAAGTTTACTTATAATACTAAAATGAATACAGTGGAAAATAATAAGGAGAAACCCAAGTATCATTATGGAAATGGTATGATGGAAGGTTAATGGGACGATGAAATGTAAGGAATAGTGAAGGAAAAAGAGGATATAAATGTGACATTTATGAGGCCCAACAACAACCAGATCAAATATCAACACACTAATGTTTTCATGTGGTAAAATCCCTACCGGGAAACATCCACAACCCTAACCAATGTGGCCACTTGGAGCAATTTATTACTGCAAAAGAAAAAATTGCAAAGATAGTTTCTCACAATCGATCATCGACAAATTACCCTCCATGCACTTTAAATATATATCATGGACCAATCGGGTGTTAAGCCATGAATCAATGTAGTCATTAATATCGAGGAGAATATGAATCGTCAGATCACTCTATGTCAGGAACATATTGTGACCGTAAAATTTCATAACTACGAATGCATACTAAAGAAACACACTAAGAAACACACTTTTACCTAACAACACATTATACC
Source organism: Picea glauca (assembly GCA_000966675.3). Classification (NCBI taxonomy): domain Eukaryota; kingdom Viridiplantae; phylum Streptophyta; class Pinopsida; order Pinales; family Pinaceae; genus Picea; species Picea glauca. The sequence continues at coordinate 342,870 of JZKD02S1675404.1, forward strand.
AAGTTTATATTAACTAACTCCTAAGTGTCTAAACATCCTAACAATACTTCTAGGATGGATTGTTAGTGCAGGCTAATGTTTGGCCATGGATAGTTATACAAAAATTGTATCTCGTGCTCCTAGAACATCACTTCTATATACCCCTACAAGATATCCTCCAACGTATGTTTCTACTCTTTAATTACATCCCTCTATAGATGCATTTACATTTACTAATTCATCCACTGACTAATTCTCTTCTAAGAAGAGTAATACAAAATTCCTACTTGAACTAATCAATTTCTTGGATTTGTTAGAAATTACAAGGGAGATCTTGGATTTTTGTTTGTGTGCATTGATGATGAAGGAATTTCCATCCTTGATCAAGTGTTACTAGTTTTTTCTCCTCATGAATATTTCATCGCTCACGTACATGTAGGGGCTTCCACACCACACACATCAAGTGGTACTATGTCTACCTCCACTTCATCAATATGGTTTGCACTTATAGTTAATTTTATCTTACATTGCTTAGTGAACTTGAGCTATAACAATTTTGTTCTTACAAGGCTTAGTGACCTTTAGCTCTGCATCTTTATTTACCCATCCCAATAGATATGGGTGATGATGATCATGAACTTTTTATCCAATCTTTCTAACTAGATCTTCAGCTACGATGTTGGCTTGTGAATTGGAATCAAATAGAGAATCCACCTTTCTCTTTTTTACTTGGATCTTAGTATGGAAGAGTTTAGTCATCTCCTTCTCTTTCTTGTAATGGGGGGCTACTTGGATTCACCTCCTTCTTCATTGTGGTGTAGATAATATTTTCATCTATATTTGAGCTACTCTCTACCTGGTTATCTGAATCCACAACTAGCATGTTCTTCTTCTTGGAATCCTTCTTGAGGTTCTTTCAATTCATATATGGATGTATCTTCCAACATTTATCTTCAATTCATATATGGATGTATCTTCCAACATTTATCTTCAACTCATATATGGATGTATCTTCCAACATTTATCCGAATTTATGCAGGAATGCAACATAATACACAAATAACCATGAATACAAAGATGCAATAGAAACAACACTTCATTTCATTAATATCTAAGAACTGAAATTTGTTTACAGATATAATAGAAATAAACTAGCTCGGGCGCTGGTAGCTTATCTCTGAGAAGAGATGTGGTAGCTACAGGCCTCTCAAATCTATGTTACAATGAGGCTCGAAGGCCTATATGTTATTGAGAAAAAAATGGAAACCCTAAACATCCACAAACCTAACCCTAGGAGATGAAACGCTAGAATATGGGTCGTGTTGGGGTAAACTGGTACATCAATTTCTTGGTGTTGTAACTTTGGCATACTATCTTCGTTTGACGCATATGATACATCGTTAGAAAGAAATATCCGAGCACAACAACTATTGATAATGAATATCATGGTGCATAACAAACTAATATTCGTCGACCAAACCATGCCCAAAAAACGTCATTTAGGGACTCAAAATGGCTCCGAAAATTTAAGACCCGAAAAAATGCCAAAAATAGTAAATTGTGCTACAATTAAGGAAAATGAAAAACTGAAAGAAACAATGGTGGGGGTCCAAATTGAATAAGCGGGTGGCCACCAATATCCACCTGGATCATTCTTCGGATCCTTGCATTGATGTGTCATGGTTGTTGTCTTCTTATCCTTTCATTTCCACTTCTTTTTCCCCTCCTTGGAATCATCTTAGTGGTCTTTATTCTTGGAACCACTTGGTTGTCCTTTATTATTACCCACATTGTCTAGACACTACGCTTGAACACAAGCATAATCAATTGTCCTAGGTTTAAAAAACATCATTTGCTTCCTTAAATGTTGGTGTAGACCTCCTAGATACTTGAGGAGTACATTTGAGTTCTTAGGAGATATACCCAACATAATGACCATTGTTTTGAACTCGATGTTGTACTATTCCACCCTCTACCCTTGTTTCTATTGGATTTATTTCTAACAAATCCACTAGTCCTCTTCATATCTAATAGAATAGAAATGGGACTTAGTGAGGATTTTAAACTCCTCCCACTTAGTTACTAAGAGTTCACCCTCCATCACAAGCACCTTTCTATGACTTTCCCACCAAGTTTAGGCATGACAATCTAAATTCAGTTGGGAAAATGAAATATCTTTCTCTTCTCCTATGTTATTAACATTGAAATAAACTTTTAACTATTGCAACCATTGATTCAAATAAACAACATCAATCTCACCTTGGTAGGGTTCGATGTCCACTTTCACTTCCACTTTAAACAAATATTGGTAAGAAGTGATGGAACTGGAACCTGGTCTATCTTTCTCTAGATATTATTCAACTCATTTTCCGGATCTTTGTTATCTTTATATTTATCGTCTGTGCCAACTTCTGAGTTAGAGCTACAAAACTCCCCAAAAGGTGAAAAACTTGTTCTCTAGAGCTACAATGAGGATGACCATGTTGTGAGAGACGCTAGTGACTTGTGCTTCCAGCTTTGAAAATATCTCCTTTGACTCAGTATCATGGATTGTTATTATATTCATCTGCCGTGAATATGGTTTTAATAATGATTTATTATGCCAACTCCTAGATCTTGCAACTTCCCACAAAAACCCTTAAGAAAGTTGATATGTTACCAATATAGTCTGTAAATTACTACTTTGGATATTCCAATAGAACAGTTTGTCACAACAAATCATAAAATATTTTGAAATCACTTATCATGGAATGTTTTACTTTAGATTTTGTATTTAATATTACTACTCATTGGCCCTCGACCAAGTTTTGAGGAAACCTTGGTCAGGTTTGACCACTTTTTGGACTTTGACACATTGGTCGAGAAAGGAGCGCCCAGGCGGAGCTGAGATCACGTATCTCACTTATTTTGCGGGCTTTGTAAGGGGTTCTTTAGGGTTTTGTAAGGGGTTATGGGATGTCGGCCCATGGGGTTTACCCATGATTAGGCCTTATTGTAAGGGATGGTAAAAGTATAGGTAAGAATGTATTGTAGAAGAGTAGGGGATAGTGGGAAGTGGCTAAGTGCAAGTACTGTTGAGTTTCTTTGTGCAACATAATGTGTATGTAAGGCTCTGTTCTCGATAGAGAAGTTGGCTCTGTGCCTTGACCTAAGTTTGGGAAGGAGGATCTGATGCTCAATGCGCAGATCTCCCATTTAGTGTGAAGCTTGACTCTATGGCTTAGTGCACGAGAGCAACTGGATGTAAGAGATTGAAGAATAATAAAGAAGATGAAGCAGTTGTTGGATGTAGCCCCACACTAGGGTGAACCACGTATATCTTGTGTATTTGGTTTTCTTTGTGCTTTGTTGGTTATGTTATGAATCTACTCAGTGCCTTAAATGTTATGTATGATAGATAGATCTGTTGTTTCTTAGTGCTTTACATGTGTTAAGGATGAATGAATGTTAGATCTAACTCAATGTTATGTGCTAAGTGGCAGAAATGCTTAATCTTTGTTGTTACTTGTAATGTCGCCAAGGCCGAGCCCAATTGTAAATCTGATGTATGAAATGAATTGTAAATATGTGTTATAGGTTGGTGAGACAAGTTTGTATAAGTTGGTGGGCTTATGTGATTGTTAGGCCAGAGAGCCTAAGGGTTGGAGGCCAAGGGCCTGATTTTGTACTTGTATGTATGCAGAACATTTAATAAAATTGTAAACACCGCCAGGTGCAGACCGACCACGATGAATGAGTGAAGGGGGACTAAGTATCCATAGAGAGGGCAAGGAATTAGAGGCTGGAAGGTGGGAAAAGGGGCTAAGTGTTTAGCCTAGGGGACTTAAGCCTGAGAATAATATTTTATTATTATTCCAAAAGAACATGTGCCATTAATATTTTTATCCTAAGTTCCTGACCAAGGGAAGGTGATGCATGTTGGTGGAACACGTGCAGTCTCCAGGGCGACAAGTGTTGACCCAGGTGCATGCGAATAAAATGGCTAGGGTGGACCGTGAGGGGGTTCCTTCTCCCATTCGATCGGACTACCTAAGCATGTACAGGCTCTGAGCAGTACAACTGACCTGAGTTCTGCAGAGAACCTTTGTGCGTCCCTGTGATCCGAAAAGTTTGTGTCTGGCTCTGAGAAAACCCGTGTATACCCCTGTACTGAACCAGAAGCCTGTGATCGATTCTGAAAGAGCTGGTTTCACCTCTGTTTGAACCAGCAAAGCTCGTGTTGTGTATGGAGAATATGTGTACATCCTCTATCCGAAATGGAACTTATGCGTGGAGTCCCTGTCCCGAAGCCGTGACTGTGAGACCATCCTATGATTGTTGAACCAGTTTGGGAAAGCCTGTGTCTATTTTCCCCATGGGTTGTTGTGGCCACGTAGTATTGAACTGCGTGTGGCTTGTTGGCCTGTGAGCGATTCTCTTCAGGTGAGAGAGTGCGCAGAGGAAGGAGAGAACTTCTGGAAGGAACCTTGTAGCTGCCACAGAGCCCGGAGACTTCTGGTCCTGCCTGTTGTTGTAACCCAAGGCAAGGGAGATTAGCAGCCAAAGGATTTTCTAGGTGACAGAGAAGGTGTATACTCCTGGGGTGGAATAGGCATGTGGGGAATGAGGGTATGTGGGCAGTGAGAGTGAGAGGTTCCTGGGAGAGAATTCCATCCTGGTGGTTGTGTGTTGTTTCCCTGTAACCTCAGCCTAGCCTAGGATTCCTTGCCTTGGGGTGGAGCTTAGTCCCATCTCAGGGGTGACCCACTGTTGAGTTGATGAGTAGTGCGGTCTAAGGCTGGGAGGTTCATGGAAGGCCTGCACTTGGTTGGTGGAACTGCCACTGTTTCAAAGATAAGTACCTAATTATGCTTTAATCATGTTTTGCATGACTGTGTTGCTTATGTTATCATGAATTCCGCTGTGTATATGAATTGATATTAAATAGTATTGATTGTTTATTATGGCAGTAATTCGTATGAATACTCTGTGTTGAATGTGTTTAACTTGTTTTAAATGCATGTGATTAATTATTAGTGAGAATGTTGTTATTCCGCATAGTAACACCTACAGAGTAGTGAGTGAAATGGGTGTTACAGTTTGGTATCAGAGCCAAGGTTTCTACACTGAGCCTAGATGGGCCAGTTGAGTGGTCTTTGGACCAAGGGTGAGTTCGTGAAGATTCATGAAACGTGAATTCACGTTTGGATCACAACTGTCGATCTAACCGAGATCTGGATCGTTGATTGTCTAGGAAGAAATCGTCATTTCGGGAGATGGGAAGTGAGGACAGGTGAACACCTCTGAAACCCAAAACCCCGAAATTCCTGAAACGATCTACACTATAGATCGTAGGAAGGTAGTTGACCATCTGATTCGGCAGAGGTGTAAACCACAAATTTTGGGATTTCGGCCGATGGAAGTTCGAGATGTGGGGTGCACGAACTCCCGATGCCCGAAACCCTGAAATGTCGAAAAGATCTGCGTCGTTGATCTGAGGAGGGGATCTGACAGTTGGATTCCTTGTTTGGAATGGACATGGACGCATGTATGCATACCACGTGCCAGTGAGTTGAGAAGACAGGTGAGAGTGGTGGGACCTGAAGACGTCACCGAAGGTGATGTGGACCCTCCTGAATGTACCATGTGCCACTGTGGTGAAGGGCGACAGTTGTGTTGTGGGCCCGGAGCATAAAGTAATTCGTGATTTTGGAATTCGCAAAGGAGGAGCACGAAGACTCAACACTCCAACTCGTGAAGTTGCGAGTTGGCGAAGAAGAGCTAGCACTTAGCCCTAGCCTACAGTCATGCATAGCAGGCGCTAGGGAGGAGGGAGCCATACCTGTGTCACATCTCGGGTATCGACGTTTGGAGGAAATGAGTCGAGGGTCTTCGACTCACGAACTCGCGATATTGCGATTTGCGGAAGGGTGACTTCGGTTATGAAGATTTAACTGTTGGATCTTCGTGGACCGAAATTTTGAAGTTATGAAGTCCCGAAATTTGCAGAGTCGGACAGAGCTCAGAAAACTTGTGAAGTCAAAACGTTTTTCTTGTTCACGTTGGCTTATGAATGTTGTAAGTTTTCTTGAAGGGTTAAGGCTTGACAAACTTCGGTTGGCTGCACGTCATGTGTGCAGAGTTCAATGAGTGTAAGGGCAGCCGAAAACTGACGCCGAGTATGGAATTGAAAGAGGTGCAGAATGCCTCCAAAATAGAAGACGAAAGGGTAGGAAGGAATGTCAACCTAGGAGTTGAAGGAACAAACTCCAATGGGCATGAAAAAGAGATGGATAAAGAAGAACATATGATGAAACTCATTGAAAGATTGTAGAAAGATGCCCAGGCTCGCCTAGCTGATAGTCGAAAGCTCACGAAAATCAGGGATCGACAGGGTGAATTCAACTTAAAAATGTTGAAGAGCCTGGAAAGAATAGAAAATAAATTGGAAAAAGAAAGTGACACAAGAAGATCAAGAAGTGTCAGAACCCCTGAGAGGAGAAGAAGATCAAGGAGTGGTAGTAGACATTATCGTCTCTCCCCGAAGAATTTTGGTAAGGAAACACACAGTAGTTCAAGCCCATCCCCTACCAGAAAGCACCGAAAATATGGAAAGGATGAATTGAAAGGGGAGATGAACAAGATTAAGCCTCCAACATTCGATGGAGAACATAAGGAGGAAGATGCTAAGACATGGTTGCTTGGAATGAGGAAATATTTACAACTACAGAATTATTCCGCCCATGCAGAAGGAAGAATTGCAATGTATCAATTGAAAGGAAAAGCATCCGTGTGGTGGGATCAGTTTGTGCAGGTGCAACACATCAAAGAGAAAGAGGTCACTTGGAAGGAATTTAAGAGGTATTTCAAGAAGAAATACCTGACTAAAAGGTACTATGAAAGAAAGATGAAGGAGTTCTTCAAACTCAAGTTGGGTAGCATGACCATTGATGAGTATGAATGAAGTTTTCTAGAACTATTGAAGTATGTTCCGTTCATCAAAGACGAGGCTATCAAAATTCATAGGTATCTGAGTGGACTACCACCTTCCATTGGTGACAAGATTCAATATGACAATCCTAAGACCATGGAAGAAACCATAAGAAGGGACAAATGCTTATATGAACAACAAAGAGAAAAGCCTACCTTTTGGAAGGCTTGGGATGACCAGAAGAGGTTTAAGAAAGAACAGAGGCAGAAGGGAAACATGCCTCCCTTTTTCAGGAACAGTCCTTGGGGACAATCATCTTTTAAAGAGCCCAGGAAAGTTGAAGGGAGTGAGCAGATGCCAAGACCGCCACCTATGGAGTGTTGGGGTTGTAAAGGGAATCATAGATACAGAGACTGCCCCCCACAGAAAAGATAAAGAGAGAACTGTCCATACTGTTCAGCAAGCTGAAACAATGGAGGATATGGGCAGCAGAATGTCGAGGATCTATGCAGCCTTGGACAACAAGCAAGCAGAATTTCAATCGCACATGATTGAAGTGGAAGGTATGATTAACAACCGACCACTTGTTATTTTAATTGATGCAGGGGCTAGACATAGTTATATACATCCTAGAGTGGTGGAAAGTTTTCATTTAACAAGAAGCAAACATGAAAAGACTTGGCTAGTGAATTTGGCCACAAGAACCAAAAGGAAGGTCACTGAATTGGTTAAGTCTTGTTTAGTAGACATGAAAGGAATGAGCACTAAGGTTGTATTGAACATTCTGCCTTTAGGCTCATACGATTGCTTAATTGGGATGGACTAGTTGGACCAGCACCATGCCCTTCTGGATTTTTGTAACAAGAGATTTGCATGCCTGAATGAAGAGGGAAATCTGGTAACAGTCCAAGGAATTCCTAGAGCTGTGGCTATTAGGGAAATCTCATCCATGCAGCTGAAGAAATGTTACCGGAAAGGCTGTCAATTATTTGCAGCTGAAGAAATGTTACCGGAAAGGCTGTCAATTATTTGCAGCTCGGGTGGAAGAAGCATCCCGAGACGTAGTCTCAAATCTGGAAGATCAAGAGGTACTCAAAGAGTTCAAGGATGTATTTCAGGAGGTACCTAGACTACCTCCGAAGATGGACATCGATTTTTCTATAAATTTGATGCCTGGAGCAGCTCCAGTTTCGAAGGCTCCTTATAGAATGAGTACGCCAGAGCTGAAAGAATTGCAATTGCAGCTCGAAGAGCTACTAAAGAAGGGATACATTCACCCCAGCGTGTCACCTTGGGGAGCCTCGGTCCTATTCGTGAAGAAGAAAGATGGGGCGTTGAGGTTGTGCATGGATTTCCGGCAGTTGAATAAGGTAACTATCAAGAACAAGTATCCTCTGTCAAGAATCAATGATCTTTTTGATCAGTTGAAGGATGCGAAAATATTTTCAAAAATAGATCTCAGATTTGGATATCACCAAGTGAGAATAAATGATGAGGACATTAGCAAGACCGCCTTTAGAACAAGGTACGGTCATTATGAATTCACAATGGTGCCATTTGTACTGACAAATGTACCTGCTGTTTTCACGTGCTTAATGAATGGAGTGTTCAGAGATTATTTGGACAAGTTTGTCATAGTCTTCCTGGACGATATCTTGGTGTATTCCAAGACAGAAGAAGAACATGAGGAACACCTAAGAATGGTGTTGTAGGTGTTGAGAGAACACCAGTTGTACGCAAAACTAAGCAAGTGCTCATTTTATCAAAGGAAGATTCATTACTTGGGGCACATTATATCAAAGGAGGGGATTGTTGTGGATCCTGAAAAGGTTGAGGCCATCTGAGAATGGACAGCACCAAGGAATGCAGCAGAAGTTAGATCTTTTATGGGTCTGGTAGTCTACTACAGAAGGTTTATAGCCGGATTCTCAAAGATAGCTCACCCTATCACTTCCTTGCAAAGGAAGGAGAAGAAGTTTCAGTGGACAGAAGAATTTGAGAGCAAATTCATGCGATTGAAGCAGCTGCTAAATAGCGCTCCAATCCTAAAGATTGCAGATCCAAATAAGGATTACGTAGTGTGCACCGATGCGTGTAAGGAGGGGTTGGGAGGAGTTCTCAGCCAAGAGGGATTTGTAATTTGTTATGAGTCCCGAAAGCTGAAAGAGCATGAAAGGAATTATGCCACTCACGATTTAGAGCTAGCAGCAGTCGTCCACGCCTTGAGGAAATGGAGACATTACCTCATGGGAAAAATATTTGAATTGAGAACAGACCATAATGGTCTGAAGTATTTATTTGATCAGCCGACTTTAAATGCCAAGCAAATCAGATGGCTGGAGTTTTTGTGCGAATATGACTTTGATATCAAGCATATCAAAGGGAAAGAATATAAGGTGGTTGATGCACTCAGTAGAAAAGTGCATGCATTACATGCTACAACCATTAGCATGTACAGGACTGAGTTTAAAGATAGAATTTTGGAAGCTGCAAATGTTGATTTGCAGTACAGAAGTTTAGTAGCAAAGCTACAGCAACGTGAGAGACCGCAAACCAAGGAAAGTTACACCTTGGGAACTGATGGCTTACTTCTGTATAAAAATAGAGTGTATGTACCCAATGTCCAAGAATTGAAGCTGGAAATTCTAAAAGAAATGCATAACGTGGCTTATACTGGACATCCTAGATATCAAAAGACTGTGGCAGTAGTCAAAAGCCATTATTTTTGGCCGGGTATGAAGAAAGAAATCGTTGAATACATCGCCAGATGTATGGAGTGCCAGAAGGTTAAGGCTGAGCATGGGCACCCAGTAGGGTTTCTACAGCCTTTACCCATTCCTGAATGGAAATGGGACGTGGTAACAATGGATTTTATCACCGGACTACCTAGAACAAGCAAGCAACATGATTCAATCATGGTGGTGGTGGACAAGCTTACTAAAGCTGCCCATTTTATTCCACTGAAAACCACCCACAGAGAAGTTGATGTTGCTGATATCTTTTTAAAAGAAGTTGCATGCTTGCATGGAATTCCTAAAAAAATTGTGTCTGATAGGGACCTGAAATTCACCTCGAATTTCTGGAAAGGACTGTTCAAAGGATTCAGAACGAATCTGAACTTTAGTACAGCGTATCATCCTGAGTCTGATGGTCAGACAGAAAGGGTGAATAGGGTAATAGAAGACATACTGAGAATGTATGTGATGGATAAACCATCAAGGTGGGAAGACTACCTGCATTTGGT
>JZKD02S1675404.1:353749-373517 GCA_000966675.3 Picea glauca
ACTGTACATAATGTGTTTCATGTTTCACTGCTTAAGAAATATGTACCTGATGCTAATCATGTTATCAATTGGAATGTGATTCAGGTGGAACCAGAGGGTGTCCTGCAAGTGCATCATGTGCACATATTGGACAGGAAAAGAAAACAGCTCCGAAATCAAGCTATAGAGCTTGTAAAGGTCCAGTGGACCTGGTACGGTCCTGAGAATGCGACATGGGAGCATGCAGATGCTATGTGGGAAGAGTACCCGCATCTTTTTGAAAATTTTGAAAGGCTTGCAGAGACAGTGTAAGTTGCATTGAGGACAGTGCAGAAATAAGGGGAGGGGAATTGTAATGTCCCCAAGGTTGAGCCCAGTTGTAAATCTGATGTATGAAATGAATTGTAAATATGTGTTATAGGCTGGTGAGCCAAGTTTGTATAAGCCGGTGGGCTTATGTGATTGTTAGGCCAGAGAGCCTAAGGGTTGGAGGCCAAGGGCCTAATTTTGTACTTGTATGTATGCAGAACAGTTAATAAAATTGTAAACACCGCCAGGTGCAGAACGACCACGATGAATGAGTGAAGGGGGACTAAGCATCCATAGAGAGGGCAAGGAATTAGAGGTTGGAAGGTGGGAAAAGGGGCTAAGTGTTTAGCCTAGGGGGCTTAAGCCTGGGAATAATATTTTATTATTATTCCAAAAGAACATGTGCCATTAATATTTTTATCCTAAGTTCTTGACCAAGGGAAGGTGATGCATGCTGGTGGAACACATGTAGTCTCTAGGGCGACAAGTGTCGACCCAGGTGCATGTGAATAAAATGGCCAGGGTGGACCGTGAGGGGGTTCCTTCTCCCATTCGATCGGACTGCCTGAGCATGTACAGGCTCTGAGCAGTACGATTGACCCGAGTTCTACAGAGAACCTTTGTGCGTCCCTGTGATCCGAAAAGTTTGTGTCTGGCTCTGAGAAAACCTGTGTATACCTCCATACTGAACCAAAAGCCTATGATCAATTCTGAAAGAGCCGATTTCACCTCTGTTTGAACCGGAAAAGCCTGTGTTGTGTCTAGAGAATCCATGTACATCCTCTATCCGAAATGGAACTTGTGCGTGTAGTCCCTGTCCTAAAGCCGTGACCATGATACCATCCTGTGATTGCTGAACCAGTTTGGGAAAGCCTGTGTCTATTTTCTCCATGGGTTGTTGTGGCCACGTAGTACTGGACTACGTGTGGCTTGTTGGCCTATGAGAAATTCTTTCCAGGTGAGAGAGTGCACAAAGGAAGGAGAGAACTCCTGGAAGGAATCTTGTAGCTACCACAGAGCTCGAAGACTTCTGGTCTAGCCTGTTGTTGTAACCCAAGGCAAGGGAGTTTAGTAGCCGAAGGACTGTCCAGGTGACAGAGAAGGTGTATACTCCTGGGGTGGAACAAGCATGTGAGGAATGAGGGTTTGTGGGCGGTGAGTGTGAGAGGTTCCTAGGAGAGAATTACATCCAGGTGGTTGTGTGATGTTTCCATGAAACCTCAGCCTAGCCTAGGATTCCTTGCCTTGGGGTGGAGCTTAGTCCCAGCTCAGGGGTGACCCACTACTGCGTTGATGAGCAGTGTTGTCTAAGGCTAGGAAGTTTGTGGAAGGCCTGCACTTGGTTGGTGGAACTGCCACTGTTTCAAAGATAAGTACTAGATTATGCTTTAATCATGTCTTGCATGAATGTGTTGCTTATGTTATCATGAATTCCGCTGTGTATATGAATTGATATTAAATAGTACTGATTGTTGATTATGGCAGTAATTCGTATGAATACTCTGTGTTGAATGTGTTTAACTTGTTTTAAATGCATGTGATTAATTATTAGTGAGAATGTTGTTATTCTGCGTAGTAACACCTACAGAGTAGTGAGCGAAAGGGGTGTTACATTACTGCACCGATCCATATTAGGGTTTGTTCCACGATGTTAATGAAGCTAATGAACTAATACTTATCATCTTCTAAGTGTTAATAGAGTACTATGTGAAGTGTTATTATCATAGATCTGTGTCCCAGCTGGGTTACAAACACCTGCCTCTTGTAACCCCCCTTGTTTCTACCTTAGGTGAGACTTCGCCTGCTTCGCAGGTGTTTCCAAAATGGACGATAGTTAGGGTTTTGTTGGTGCGTTGTTGAAGCATTGAACCCTGGGTCTACCCCTATGCCAACAAATGGTTCCATTTTCGGGACCTGAAACTTTGATTGATGGGAACTGAAGTAAATAAAAGAGAAGCTTTGTGCATATATCTGCTACTGAAGTGCACATTACTCTACTTGACTTGTGAAGCTATGTGTTAAGAAATAAATCTGATCTAAAGAAAAGAGGTAAGATCTCAAAAGAGGTAAAGCTTTGTGCTTTGATAAGAGTAAGATAAGTGAAAATTTTTGTTCTGAAGGCATGAATTTAAGTATGTTTAATAGATTATGTCCTAGTCTGAAATCTAGGGCGCATTTGGAAGAAAGATTTGATCGAAGTAAAGATAATAGAAATGAAGAAAGATATGTTATTCCTGTGCATAGAAAGAATTTTTGGACTAATAAGTGGATGTAGGAACCTAGAAAGAATTTTTGCAGATTGCAGGTCCAACACTGTGATCCTAGTGCACAGTATAGGAGAGGTTGGGGAACACACAAGATAAAGAGAGGATTGACACTATGTTATAACTACAGAAGACCGGGACATATTGTTAAGGAAAGCCCTGGTATAGGTCCTATTTGTCTTTGTTGTAAAATTGTTGGCCATGAGGTTGAGGATTGTCCAAGGATGATTGCTAAAGTTGAAAGAATGAACATGAGACAAGGAAACTATGAAGGAAGTCAAGAGACTAAGAGCATGTTAGAGAATCATAAAGAGAAAGAATCAGAGAAAGTTCAGACTACATTAGTACAATTGAAAGAAATGATGAATGATCACAAAGATGTCAGTTTACCATAGATCCTGAAAGTAAAACAGCGCATAAGTGCAAGAATAGGAGACTTCGACATAGACTGTGTCTTGGATGAAGAAACACAAGTGAATATTATGACAGAAGACACTTGGAAAATTTTGGGAAATCCTACTGTGGTACCTTCATTGGGAAGGATAGGCTTGTTTAAGGGAAATATGATAACCTTATGTGGAAGAGTTACTAATGTACCTATTATTATTCATGGAACATCGACTGAAGAAGAATTTGAATTCATTAAGTTTGTTGAGAACAACACCCCTTTCCCACTTTTGCTAGGTAAGACTTGGATTGAGAAAGATCAGATTAGAAGGAAAGTAGAGGAAGAAGCTACAAAAAAGAAAAAGCAAGCACTAAGGGATTTCATAGCTAGAAAAATAGACCGACTAATAGAAGAACGAAAAGATAAGTCGAAGCAATAGAGGGCAAGAGAATTAGTTGTTGAGGTTGAAATAACGCAAGACGGTTTGAAGGACCTATCCATGCAAGAAAGAAGAATACCCACCCTGGAATTAATAAGAGAAGGGATATTAACTTTGAACCCTTTGAGAGCACATCAACAGTGTGCAGTCACTACGCAAGGAGAAGATAAGAATAATAATGGAAAAAGGAATCCAGAAACAATTAGAGAGACTCAGATCACAGGAAAGAAGTCAAGGAAGCTTAGTACAAAGAAAACCAAGTTAGAAAATCTACAGGAAGCTACAAAGAACAGATGGAAGACTTCACAGACTAGAACCTCACAGGAGGCAGGTTCGCAGGATTTGAACCTCGTTGGAACAACAAGACCGCGTATAATGGGACTTCGCCTTGGCGAAGCTATATAACCATTGGAGGCGCCCTGCCCATTAGAATGACGATCTGAAACATCTAGGAAACACATTTATGGGCAGATCGACCACTTTTGGGACATTGAGACCGTGCCATAACAGACAGAGTTGCATTGATGGAAGCATTCCTTCCCATTGGAAGAATATGTTACGGTTCCTCACTTATTTAACCTGTTACACGGTGCGGTGGGACCACTTTTTTCCACCTGTGATTAACTAATCCAAGAAGAGAATTGATTGTGTGTCGAGTTGTGTTATCAAAAACTAGATGTTGTTGTTCATTTCTCTACCCCGCTTACCCATTCGCCTACCCCGACATATTTGTTTAACAGTGATAATGTCGGGTGAACCTAGTGCATTAGAGAAGTATGTTGAGGAATTCCTTAAGAAGCTGATGGGTGATAAATCGTTATCTGAAGGTCTACAGGCGTCGTCGACTAGGGGACTGCAGAATTCCCCTTCGATGAGACATCGTTCTGGCCGTGTTAACCATGCGACTGAGCAACGAAGTAAGCATCGCGACGATTTGGCTAATGTGAATAATATCCTATCGATATTACCAGAGTACATTCCACTGTTGGCTGGCACGATTAACCGTGACAACATTCCACGCGTTTATGAGTACACTATGTTCACCGCATATATTCTGAAGGGAATACGTGTAGTCGGGATTCTGTTGGGACAGATCCCACTGTTGAAGAACATCGACTTCAATCTAGACAACATAAAGAACTATTCTATGCTCACACCCCACTGATACTTGACGAAGACAACTGGGAAGAAGCCTCACCTTGTCTCCCAGCCATGGATTAAGGAGCTGGCATAGTCCATCGTGCTAAATGTGATGAAGATTCCCCATTTTGGTCGTCACCAGGAGGTTAACGCTTGCGTTAAACTCCCCTTGTCGTGCTATCATGGAAGATACCTGTGGCTCAATTGACAGATTACTGTGGATTCGACGTTGATCCACCTAATTATAGGATTAAGCATGCAGGGACCTAACCCTCATTAGTTTTATCTAGGGAAGGCCTCGAACTGCTCCCTGGCACAACGCATCAAGGAATCTTACAGCGAAGTTGAAAAAGGAAAGCGAGGCTACAAGGTATCCTCTATCTATGATGGCACAGTGTGTCTCGCTTTCCAACTCATAGTTGACAAACTCATAATGAAGAACTGCCCCACATAGGTCACCGGGTTCGTGGTGGACCTCGCAGGAAAATGTGTGGAGGGAATGTAGATGAATTAGGAGAGTTACCTCGTTAATGAACTCGAGAAAGATTTTCGCGAAGCTCGGGATCTAGGATACGAATTCCACTTCAACTGGATGATCGTTTTGATTACATTTGTCACTTGGAAAATGATTGAAGGATCCACCTTTCTAGAGAAGAACCATCAGAGTCGTTGGCTGCTAGGTTTTCTACCTTGTGGTACACCAATGATATGTCGAAGTAGTGGCAGTCCAACATTGTGTTCCATGCATATTATCAACAAATGAAGGTTTCCATTGAATCATTTTCGTGCATGACACCGTGCACCCTGCACCAGTATAGACCAATAGCAAAGTTCTGCGCATATCCACATTTCATCTATATCACTATGCAGAGAGATGAGAACAAGGAAGAGTTATAATCGTACAATAAGATAACAGATGAATACATGGAGAAAATCACCAAGGAGTGATCGAAGGAGTTCCTTGTACCTATTTTCGATGCATAAATCTCTGACACCGACACCATAGGAAGCCCCGTGGTCACCCAGGTTGAGCATGTCAGACAGTCCAGTGGGAAAAAGAAGAAGAAAAAGCAGGAAGAAGTCCATAATATAGATATTGATGAGGAGGACAACACCTCTGAAGAAAATGGATTTGGCTTGCTAGGAGGAGGAGACAAAGAAAATGGACAAGGAGGAGGGGATGAAGGAGAAAAGCAAGGAGAAGGAGAAGCTACACCGCTGAAAGATCCCCCTGCTGAAACAGTAACACCATAGAAGAGGAAGGTCTCTCCACAGAAACCTTCATTAAGAAAGAAGACGTGCGCTAGTAAGCCCCAGTTAGAGGCCACGCTCACGGAAGACGACATCAGTTTGGTCTGCAAAGCCATGGAGGATGCTTTTGAGGACATCTTGCATAGATATGGAGCGAAGCAGGATGAACTATATGGTAGGATTGAAAAGGAACTGAACGAAGTACAACAATCTATTCCTTCGGTCCGCACAGTATCTACTGCGTCACAGATTGCAGAATTGGGGGATGAACCAGCCCAATTGAGAAGACTTGCAAATGGGACAGAGGCTCGACTTCCGAAAGTCCAAGAAGAGAACAAGAAGGCTACATAAGCCTTGAAACAAGAGAAAGAGGAAGTCTTCGAGAAATTACGAGTAGAATGTTACTGTGTAACCACCTATGAAAATGAGAAAGAAGAGTTTCAGGCAATGATCCAGGAGGAAAAATCCCAGCTACACAAAGAAAAGGAGTAGTTGCTCGCAGAACGGGCTACGGTCAAAAAAGTAGTGAATAAAGCATGTCACTTTGTGCCAGGCTTGGCACAGAAGGAACAAGAGTTGTTCAAGGTTCAAGTGGAAAAGCTCGCTAAGACCATCCAACAGCTTCAAGCAAGGATAACAGAGTTGGATATCCAAGCAGTACTAAGCACCCCACAGGAGGTGCACGACCATGGGGAGGAAGCCGCTAATAATGTAGTAGGAAGGATCAGATCCCTCACCTCAGAATGCAAAAAGCTGAGCGATAGAAGCGTGCAGACATAAGAATGCCTCACAGAAGATCCAGAGCTAAGGAAATTGGAAGCACAGTTACAGGAGGTGCAACAACATGCTTTCTCCGTGAAGGCGCAAATGAAGCTATTCACCGCAGTTGAAAGAATGAAGAGATCTCAAGAACAATGCGCAATGCAACAACAGATCACTGCCCTCCAGGGCAAGGTAATGGAAGTCACGCAAAAGCTACAACATGTGCAGGATGAAGCCTGCAAGGTGTTCAAATAAATTGAGGGACAAGGCTCGCAATTGGACCAAGTTGTTTCATTAGTGGAACAAGGCCTAGAAGGGCTTGTTACAGAGCAGACGATCCAGGAGCTCGTTGAGCAGGAGGCTCAGGTGAAGCAGCAAGTCGAGGCAGCTCGAGGCCTTCGAAGCAACGTTTCCCAAACCTGAGTGACTTAGGACGAGTCATAGGTGAGTGTTGGGGGCTTGTTAGCCCATGACCAAGTTTTGACGAAACCTTGGTCAGTTTTGACCACTTTTTGGACTTAGACACATTGGTCGAGAAAGGAGCGCGCAGGCAGAGCTGAGATCACAGATCTCACTTATTTTGTGGGCTTTGTAAGGGGCTCTTTAGGGTTTTTGTAAGGGGTTATGGGATGTCATCCCATGGGGTTTACCCATGATTAGGCCTTATTGTAAGGGATGGTAAAAGTATAAGTAAGAATGTATTGTAGAAGAGTAGGGGATAATGGGAAGTGGCTAAGTGCAAGTAGTTTTGAGTTTCTTTGTGCAACAAAATGTGTATGTAAGGCTCTATGCTCGATAGAGAAGTTGGCTCTATGCCTTGACCTAATTTTTGGAAGGAGGATCTGGTGCTTAGTGCGAAAATCTCCCATCTGGTGCGAAGCTTGGCTTTATAGATTAGTGCATAGGAGAAACTGAATGTAAGATATTGAAGAATAATAAATAAGACGAAGCAGTTGGTGGACGAAGCCCCACACTGGGGTGAACCACGTATATCTTGTGTCTTTGGTTTTCTTTGTGCTTTGTTTCAAAATTTTATGTGCTAAGGTAGTGTTGGCACAGGGGCAGACCCAGGGTTCAACGCACCAAAAAAACCCTAACTGTTGACCCTTTCGACAACAACTGCAAAGTAGGCGAAGTCTCACCCAATTCATAACACTACCTTAGCACATAAAATTTTGAAACAAAATTGAAAGTAAAATGAAAGAAGCTAGGAAAATAATGCACCATCTACACAAATAACATAAGATGTACACTAGGAAAACCAATAAGGGAAAAACCCAACTAGAAGGTGAGGCCTATGCATTTCTCTTTTATTTTTAGTTATGAAATGCAAATACAAATAAAGTACACTCTCTATGTAGTTTCCATGGACACTATGGCCTAAATCATTGCTACATGATCTTCTAATTCCTATGTTATGTTTATATATCCCACTCTTTGATGCTCTTCTCAACTATGGAACAGTAAACAATACAATAAGAATGGAATCCATTCCTTTATTAGTAGCCTAGTATTTAACATGGCCTAATAGTCATTTAGGGCTAGGGTTAGGGTTTTTGCATGCCTCAACTCTCGATTGGGGTTAGGGTTTTGGATTTGTTGATAGGTGGAAAGATTCCTCTTGGAACATGGGAGCATCACCAGATCAAGGTCCCAAAATAGGCCTATACTCGTTTACATTGGCGATTTCCACCAATATGTGGGCTAGATTGCCACTAAATTAATTGCTCCTCAAAAGGAGACTTTCGATAATGCTTTCCTAAAACCTAAATGTAATATGACATGTTAAACAAAAATAAGACTAACTAATATATCTATATCTACTTCCTAATATAAATCTAACTATCCCAATTGGTGTAAAGAAGTAGTTCATAGTATCCCAATTGGGAGCATAAGCACATAAAATGTTAGATGTCAAAAGGAAGATAAATCATCGTATACACAAAATAGTTCATTGAATCAACAAATATTTAATACAATGTATAATATAACTTATATAATATTGCATTAACATTTCAACATCTAAATATGATCAAGGAAAATAAATATGAAAATCCAATTCAAGAAATAAAAATAGCTTCAAATCTCATAAATGAATAATATAACATATTCATGGAAAAGTGCTAAAACAATCCAAACACTATTATTTTGAATATATTTTCACTAATTAACAACTTTTAAATCTTATATTTAATTAACAACTTTTAAATCTTATATTTAATTTAGACAACATTATACAAAATCCAATATAAAATAGTAGCATACGCAATAAACATGATAACAATACACAATTCTAACTCCTTATGTGAATCCCTCCTTTTGAGGTCTTCAATCTTTCGATGAGCACCTTGACAATATTGCACAAGTCTTTCTCCTCTAAATGATTGTGCCCCTGTGAATGTAATTTCAAAATAACATCTCAACGTGAGCTCCTTTCTCCTGGTCCAACCTCATGGAGCTCCTCCACTTAGTGCTTTAATGAGAGTCATATTTATACAACAAATTTAGATAACCCAAAGAGAGGATCACTCCATTATTTTCTTAACTAATTTTGCAAATAGATAAATTGTTGAACTGAATGATTTTATTGCAACCATAAGAGGGTTTGTTTTCTTTGCAGTAAAAATGTGTTTTTCATCGGGTGAAACCATCTAGTACCCTCCTCCACGATCATATGTTCTAGTAATATCATAGTATTATTTTAATTGAAACTTCTTTTTGGACATAGCTTCATTCCTTTGCAGCACTATAAAGTTTCCCCATGCACATAAAATGGTATCTAACGTGGCTGAAACCTTTCTTTTCCTATCATTAAGTAGAGCACAATATCCTCTCGTGCTTCCTTGTGGCGCACTATCATCCTCCTCATAATGACCAACTACAAAGTCCCTGCAAAATTAAACAAAACTTAATTAACTCATTTTAACTTTACACCTATAACTATACCACGCCTCTCGTAGACATCAACCAGGCCTATATTTACAATTTCATATTGTTTTTATGAACTCACAAATTTAATTTATTTTTTCTGTCTTTATGTTGTTTATTCCTTTTTGTAATGATTCTCCATAAATATTTGGTAATATGTGTTTATTTTATTTGAGTAAGGGAAAACCAATGCACATGAACCTTTTACATGAGATGTACAACTTAAACATACGTAAAAGAGGATGAAGAAGTTTAACAAGTGCCCCTACCACAAGATTATGATCAATCATTCAAGTGAAGTGATGAAGTTTTAACAATTGTGAAACTGATAAACTAAAATTCTATCATAGAATATTTTAAAATATTTTAAAAGCTGATGTCTTTTCAATATTCTTGTTTGACATGTTTGTTATAAAAAACCTCTTAATCTTAATTATCAATTAGTGCACTTCAACCAAAGCATGTTTATTTTAATAGGAATCTTCGGTCGTAAAAAATGCTAAGTGATGTGCTTACTCATGTAAAATTTTGGTCATTAAATGTTTTTCTCAATTGTAATGAGTTTAATAAGAATCATAATCAAATTCGTCAACAAGCAAAATATTGTTTAAAATAATTTTTTAATAAAAATAAGAGCTTCATAAAAATTGATGTCTCACTCAAAACGAAAACTATCAGGTTGTTTCCATTCTTTAACAATCATTCCTTTAAGGCACAAAATGAATGCATATGAAGAAACCTTAATTTAATTGATTTTATTTTGCCAAAGAATAGAATTATAAAAAGTGTATGATTTTTAAACAAAAGTTCAAGGATCGTAAAAATGATTCATTGTGCAAATCCCAAAAGTGTCAACTCACTTCTAGTCCTTGATATGTACTATTCTAAGTAGTGAATCAACTATTTTAAAATTTGACTTTTAATTGAATTATTTATGTCCACCAAAATGTCCAACTAACTCATTTATGCACCAAATACTAAATCTCGATGAAAATGGAGAAACATAATGATAACCCAAATTTAAGAAAACCAAGGCATGGAACCACTTTGAATAAATTCATATGAACATACAAACAATGTTGAATGATTAGAGAACAAAAACGCAAATGGTGCAACCATTATTCATGTGAGAAAATTGTGATGAAACAACTTGCTTTCATGATGCAAAAAGCTTATTACCAAATCTGTGATCATTATGCATTTAATGATTCCTTACTTCTACTCAAAGTAATCACACTAATGGTTCCATTTCAAAATCAGCACACCATCAAGTCATCATCCCATGAAAGACAAACAAAAAAGAATTAATCTTAAGAAACACTCGAGAATGAATAATCGAGAAAACAAATAACCATAAATGATCTGTTCAAATGAAGCAAGAAAAAATCAAATGCAAGCGAAGGAAATATTTTCCAAAATTCAATGGGGGGACCCTTATTTTTGTAAAAATTTAAGGGGATTTGTTGAGGCCTGAACAAATAAAGACACACTGGGCGAAGCAATTATCTTTGTCTAATTTACTTAAAATATTATTCGCACCTAATGTTAAAAAACAAGCTCAATGACTGTAAATATATATCTATTCATTATGGGTACCACCATATGTTTATGAATTTAAAAGATATCCTCACTAAGCATAAACATTAGGTAGCTAACATACCACCTTTTCAAGCCAATTTGTGATGTTGATTTTCCTTATCTTTTAATCCACAAATAATTGATTTAAGGCATGACCTAGGGCCTTCACTATGGGTGTGTAAACAGTTTCCTATGTGTGTTCTTAATCTCTATTTAACCCATAATTGCTTCACTACCCGCAAGCGTCCATAGCCCTAATGAAGGTGCCTTAGTATCATACAAGTATGGCTCCATTGCCATCAAGCGTCCATAGCCCTGACAATTTTACTTGTACTTCCCACACTACATAGTGCTTTCAACTTCCCTTTTATTATGTTACACCCCTATTGATTTGTGTGTGTGTATGTGTGTGTGTTGCATGTGCAATTAGGTGTTTTAGGGAAGTGGGGTGATATGAGAGTTGTTTATATTTGCTTGGAAAAATACTCACTTTCAAAGTTTAGCTTAAGGTATTCCTTCCACCAATCGTATAAGCTATTTAAAATGAGATGAATGGGGCAGATAAGAAGAAACTTGTAAGAAACCTAAAGTGTAATTGTGCTAGTGTTATAAATATGAATTCTTGGTAACATAGGAGTTCCACCTCAAATATAGAAATCCTATATTATTATTTACAGGAAATAAAAACATTATTATTTACAGGAAATATTGCATGAAAATATTCCTCAAATAAAAACATTATTATTTACAGGAAATCTTTCACGAAAAGAATTCCTCTAACCAAGCTTTTGTTTTATCATGATACATACAATGACTAATGTAGAAATATTGGAAGGAATCTGCATATGAGTGAGGATCATGTGTAAAACTTCTATGAAGAATACTGTGTGGAAGAATCTTGATATTTTTGGCATGATTTATTTTAGAGATCGTAGCAAGATAATGAGAACCTAATATAACCATCGGTTGAACCGAAGTGCCTCATTTTCTTGACAAGTCTCCTTGGACTTGTATTTAAATAACGAATGTGTAATGAGTTAATAGGATCAAATAATGTGTATGAGCTATCCTACCTCATTGTATAAGACAAATTCTTATTAATAGGGTGGCAACCATGAACATCATTTGTTTCATTAAATCTTTCAATCTCACCTAGTTGATTGGTTAAACAATAAGACTCTCCATTGATCATATATGTAGTTGAATCAAAAGAAGACATTTTGTGAATATGCTTACTATATCAATTCCTTCTTCCCATGTAGAAGATTGATAAGGCATAAAACCAAAAGATTCATGGAAAGAGGTTTCATTCTTTTCATCTCCTAAATATAATTTATTACCATCTCGCACCTTATTGGAGTATGGCCATGCAGAATGAAATTCCAATGGATTTGGAATGATTATTTGGGAAGCACAACCATTGAACATACCAAAGTACAAAGAATAATAAGTGGAAGATGAAAGAAAATGAAAAGTGTCTCTTGAAAAGGTATCCTTTTTGAAGGGAAACTTTCTTCTATTAGAATATCCATGTTTGATTTTAATTTTGAACATTGTGTATTTGCTTCTTCTCCTAGAATTAACTGATCAATATCCATGGTATGTTGTACCAAAAAATTTGAAAACAAAACATAATTATGTTAATTGTAAAGAGGCAAAGGTGAGAGAAAATCACAAGACTTTAATGAGAAGATTCAAGAATTATTTTTGATGGAGAATTAGTACAATATTCAATGATGGAATCCCCAAGAAGTTGGTCTTCAATCTCTTTGGTCAACCTATGAGAATATTGTTCCATATTATGAACACAAATTTTAGATTCAATCTCTTTCATTCATGAGGTAGTTGTAGTATTTTATAGAATGTGACGACTTTCTTCTTCTCTACTCAAACTTTCTTTCTCATTTAAAGAAGATGTTGACATATAAGAAATATCAAATGTCACATGTACTTCTTCTGACATATCATGTTCTTCCTGATCTACATATATCAGAGTGAATAAAGTTGTCAAACAATGATGTTCACCTACAATTTTCAAATCCTCGAGATTTTCACATAAATCTAAATCAACATGTGAATGTGTATAAATGCATGATTCAGATTTATTAATGATTAGTTGATCTTGTTCATCGGAAAGAGAAATAAGATGTTGAAACCATTCACAAATATAAGGCATATCATTTAAAGGAAATCTACAACAAAGATGTATAAACCTTGTAGAAAATTCTTCTAACGATTCATTTGGTTTCATCCTAAGATCATTCAATTCCTCGAATAATTTATCATTATGAAAATTATTAAAAGCAAATAGAAACTCATCTACAAATTGTTCCAGTGTATGAATAGATGTGACCGACAATGTTTCACACCAATTCTTAACTCGGCCTTCGAAATCCAAAGTGAATAATCCACACATGACACCTTCATGAAGAATATTATGAGAAATACAATTTTGAATAAATTGAAAAGCATGTCCAGATGCAAATGTTTTCCTCTCACCATAAAACTTAGTTTTCGACGAGAGTTTAACTATCTTTAAAGGAGTGCTACATGATACTCATGTAGAAACACATCTTCCAAATAGAATTTTGGGAATGAGCCATTAAAAATAAAAAAACATTAAAACGAATATCTCCGTAGGGTTAGCTTGTTAGTCTACCCTCCTTCTAGCGTCAATTGTTGACATGCATAAAAGTTCATCTTGTAACATGAGAGTATCACCTGATCAAGGTTCCAAAATATACCTATACTCGTTTACGTTGGTGATGTCCATCGATATATGGGCCTAATTGCCACTGAATTAATTGCTCTTCAAAAGAAGACTTTCGATAATGCTTTCCTAAAACTAAAAGCAATCTAATATATTAAGAAAAAATAAGACTAACTAATCTATCTATATCTACTTCCTAATCTAAATCTAACTATACTAATTGGGATAAAAAAATAGTTTATAGTATCCCAATTGAACACAGAAGCACATAATGTTAGATATTAAAGAAAAAATAAATCATCGTAAACAAGAAATAATACAATGCATAATGTAACTCACAGAAGATCGCATTAAAATTTCAACAGCCAAATATAATCATCAAAAATAAATACGATAACCCAATTCAAGAAATAAAAATAGTTTCCAATCTATTGAATAATATAACATTTTTCCAATCTATTGAATAATATAACATATTCATGGAAAAGTGCTAGAACGGTCCAAACATTATTACTTGGAATATATTTTCACTAATCAATAGATTTTGAAACCTTATTTAATTCAGATAAAAGTATACAAAATCCAATATTAGATCCTCCAGCTGAAGAAAACACTAGCATCAAATAGGCATGATGATCCAATCATAGGGATCAACCGTAACGTGTTCCTTGATTTCATGAAACCCTAACGCTCTGATCGTAGAATTTTCCGTATCATGGGGATTATACCAATGCAATCGTGGCACTTTATGATAGGTACACAATCTTTTCAATGCAATCGTGGCACTTTATCATAGGTACACAATCTTTTCATTGAACCTTTTTTATACTTCATTATTCTTTTAATCGAAACTTCATTTTGGACATAGCTTCATTCTT
Source organism: Picea glauca (assembly GCA_000966675.3). Classification (NCBI taxonomy): domain Eukaryota; kingdom Viridiplantae; phylum Streptophyta; class Pinopsida; order Pinales; family Pinaceae; genus Picea; species Picea glauca. The sequence goes on from JZKD02S1675404.1 coordinate 368,376, forward strand.
TTGCAACACTATAAAATTTCCACATGCACATATGATGGTATCCCACGTGGCCAATTTTTTTTCTTTTCGGATCATTGAGCAGAGCGTAATATTCTCCCGTGCTTCCTCATGGTGCAATATCTTCCTTCTCATAATGACCAACTACAAAGTCCCTACAAAATTAAACAAAACTTAATTAACTCATTTTAACGTTACACCTATAACTATGCCACACCACTCGTAGACATCAACCGGGCCTATATTTACAATTTCATATTGTTTTTATGAACTCACAAAATTAATTTCGTTTTTTCTTTCTTTGTGTTGTTTATTCCTTTTGTAATGATTCTCCATAAACATTGGTGATATGTGTTTATTTTATTTGAGTAAGGGAAAAAAAATGCACATCAACAATTATGTAAATATTTGTTAAACATTCCTTTTTACTTGTGATGTACAACTTAAACATACCCAAAATAGGATAAGAAGTTTAGCAAGTGCCCCTATAACAAGATTATGATCAATCATTCAAGTGAAGTGATGAAGTTTGAAAAATTGTGAAAATGGATGAAGTTTGATATCTTTTCAATATTTTTTTGGTTGATGTGTTTGATATAAAAAACTTCTTAATCTTAATGATCAATTAATGGATGTGAACCAAAACATGTTTATTTCAATTGGAATCATTGGTCGTAAAAAATACTAAGTGATGTGCTTGTACGTGTAAAATTTTGGTCATTAAATATTTTTCTCAATTTTATTGAGTTTAATAAGCATCGTAGTGGAAAAAATCATTTTTTAATAAAAATAAGAACTTCGTAAAAATTGATGCGTCCCTCAAAATGAAAACTATCAACTTGTTTCCATTCTTTAATAATCATTATTTTAAGGCGCAAAATGAATGCGTATGAGAAAACCTTAACTGAGTTGATTTGTTTTTGCCAAAGAATATAAAATTATAAAAAGTGTATGATTTTTAAACAAAAGTTCAAGGCTCATAAAAATAATGCACTGTGCAAATCCCAAAACTATCAAATCGCTTCCACTCCTTGACATGTACTCTTCTAAGTCGCGGACCAACTATCTTAAAATTTGTCTTTTAATTGAATTATTTCGATCCACCAAAATGCCCAGCTAACTCATTTATGCACCAAAGAATAAATCTAGATGAAAATGACGAAACATAATGATAACCCAAATTTAAGCAAACTGAGGCATGGAATCACTTTGAATAAGTTCATATGAGCATACAAACAATGTTGAATGATTAGAGAACAAAAATTGAAATGTGCAACCATTATTCATGTGATAAAAATGTGATGAAACAACTTGTTTTCATGACACAAGAAGCTTATTACCAAAACTACGATCATTATGCATTTAATGATTCCTTACTTCTATTCAAAGTAATCACACGAATGGTTTCATTTCATAAGAAACACATCATGAGGTCATCATCCCATGAAAGACAAACCAAAAAGAATTAATCATAAGAAACACTCAAGACTGGATAATCGAGAAAGAAAATAACCATAAATCATCTATTCAAATCAAGCAAGATAAAATCAAATACAAACGAAGACAATATTTTCCAAAATTCATTGGGTCCCCCTTTATTTTTGTAAAAATTTGAAGGGAGGTATTGACACCTCAACAAGACCCTCTAGAATATTCTTGAAAATCCACACATGAATAGCTCCACATGTGTGAGTAATGTGATTTGATGTGGCATCCACTTGGTATCTTCTATCATGGTGGTTAACAAGATAGGTTAAATTGTGAGGCATAAATTTTGCATATCAATTTCAATTGAGGTGATGTTCATGTTCTTAGAAATCTCTCAATGTGTAAAATAACGTCAAGAGGTTGGGAACTTTGTTTGAAAACGTCTTACCACAAAAATGGCCATATAAGGCCTCAAACATGCTCCAAGAGTTTTTGGACCCCAAATCACCAAAGTGGGACCTACCCCGAAAATGAGCCTTACAAGCCAACAACTCCAATTTTTCCACCCATAATGTATCATAATAGATGACAAATTATATAAAGATCCATTTTGGATCATGTGACCTCAACTTCTAGAATTATTTGAACACATTTTATAGATAATTTGTGGGCAAAACATTGCCTTTAACTCTTTTATCATCTTGGGCCATAATTTGATCTTCTCTTTACCTTGTCTTCTTTGGGAATTTTTAAGTTTATCCCACCATAAGTGTTAGGATCTTTTAAAACCACGGATTAATTCCTCAACAGAAAAACCAAAGAAAAAACATACATAGATTCAATCACACAGGAGACAATAGTTTACGTGGTAAAACCCTCCTGCACCTCATGAGGGAAACATCCATGGGACAATGGCAACGACATTCTTATTGCTCAACAAACCAGAGATTACAACCAGTAGCCTGGAGAGGGCTTGAATACTGTGGCTCAATATTTGTCTCTCAGGCACACATATTTAAACAACTTCTCCCAGGGTTACAATGAAACTAATTCATTAATTATACATTCTAACTTAAGTTGCCTTATCTCAACCAAACGTTGAATAATAGGATCTAGATCCACATCCTGTGGGGATTTGTTGTCAACAATCTCCACCTTGACAACAATTTGCATGATGCCTTGTCCAATTTGATTCATCACCTTCAAGAGAAGCAAATCACGACCACAACTTACCTTCAATACTGGTTCCAAAAAACATGTCTGCACAACTTGCTCGAATATGGACCACTCCACCTCCATTAGTAACATGTCTTACAAAGTGATACCATGTCCAATTTAGGTAAGCTGAACTATGTGTCAAATGCACAGGGATTTGACTATCACAGAAAACAAAACCTGCACTTTGTCCAAACTAATCCAATGGTCCCTTTATACTCATAAAAGACAAAACCTGAAGTAGATCTTTTCTTGTCCAAATCCTCCTGCAAAATCTGAATTATCTCAGACAAAAAACATTGAAACCACTGTAGGTGATACATGTGCCTCTAAGATACCGAAGCACCCAATTTCATTGCTTTACCTGGATTTGTCATGTGACCACTGACAACACCAACTGCATGTGAAATGTTTGATACTTGAACATATCAAACCTTTCCATCGCATACTTTATACTTCCAACTAGAATACAATACATGAGACATAACCTTTTCTTCCATACTACAAGGATATACACCTGAAGAAAACAAATGGAAAGCCAAAGGGATATTTTTCGGTTTCACATTCTTCATGCCGAATTTCCTGAGTATCTTTTCCTTATATTGCAACTGTAATAACCAAAGCTTACCATATTTCCTGCATCTATGTATTTCCATGCCCAAGATTTTTTTTTGTTGCTCCTTGATCCTTCACCACGAACATTCTTGCCAACTGAGCCAACCTGCTGATCTTAACCATGCTTTTACTTCAAAAAACATATCGTCAACAATCTGAACAAGAAGATAATGAATGTACCATAAGCACAATGGTTAAATTCATTTCTTGTAAAACTTGGCTCACCATGAAGGAATCACCCATCTTGTACCAATGCCTGATGCGCATTTCAGGCCATACATTGACTACTTGAGCTTGCAAACAAATATTCTATTGCGACCTGAACAAACCCTTATGGTTGTTCGATATACATATCTCCTCATACAAATCTCCATAAAAAACTTGTCTTAGCATCTAGCTATAGCAACTAGTGCCAATGCTACACGAATAGAGAAAAAACTTAACAACTAACAAGAATATTTCATGGAAATCAATGCCTTCCAAATACCTTTCTGCTATCAGTCATGCTTTATTCCTTTCATCTTTTACTATGTCTGATTTGAGAAGAAATCCATCAAACACTATCTCTGTTAATGACGATCTATATCCCTTGACATTGTCATTATAACCAACAAAGATCTACTTGCTTGATTTGGATCCTACTTAGAATGTTGATGAGAACATGAACATAACAATCAAACAATTTCAAAAACTGAGTAATCACAAGAGAAGACTTGTTCAATATACATCTTCCAGAATCTTCCAACCTTTTGCAACTAATGGTCCGATTGTCCAGACAACACTTAACTGCTTCTGACCACAACTCATGTTGCAACTTGGCATTACTAAAGATGCCATTCAACTCCAATTGTCCTACAATAATTTCCAAAATTCCAAGGAATATGAACCTGCATCCATCATGTGTTCTCAAACCCTTGATTTAACCTGTCAATACATAAACACATCAACCTTTCTATTGACCCAACCTTTTTTACCAGGGCACCTTTAGTGCTCCACCTCGAACAGAGTATTCGAAACCTTGACCACAATCAACCATTACTGCCAAGTGAGCCTTTATCGCTCACCTCCAGGCACCTTTAAATGGAGTTTCACCGAGCCCTTAAACATGCTCCATAACATGCAATTCTATGGACACCATACCACGGGCAACCAATAATCATGGACTTGAAACCCACAACTGTAGACCTATGTACAAGGTTTTAATTCATACCTCATGCCCCCCACCCTTCTTTAGTCTACCTAAATCTATGTCTAGACTTTTCATAGGGAATACACATGCCTAACTAGGTATTACAACAATATGCCCAATTACATATAACAAAAAAATACAACTCCATAAGAAAAATAGTTACCATTTACATTTACATTTACCATCCCGTTATCAATTCTACCACCTAGATCAAAATTTCACCTTTTACTCACCTTTTATTAAAAAGAAATTAAAATTCACCTTTACCTTAATTCCAAAGTAAATCCTCCATCTTTAATTTCTTCACCTTTAATAAAAAAAAGGTTTTAAACATTCACCTCGTGACCCTTTAAATTTTAATAAGAGATTCACTTTTACTTTAATTCCTCCACCCTTTTTAATTGATTATAAACTTTCACCTCATGACAAAGTCCTTGAACCTTTTAAAAGTCAAACTTTCGTACTTTTACCGCAAAAACAAAAAATTGATTTCTTTTACCATGGAAATTTTTACGAGTTTTAGGAAGCTGTGTATTCTCGCACCTCTCGATGTGAGTGGCTGGCCTGCGTGCTTCAAAGGGTCTCCGCACCTCCCATGACGGCTGGCCTATGGAAATGTGGAAAAATACCTGTGGAGTCGCCGCACCTCCCGTTATGGCGGCCCTGCGGAAATGTGGAAATATACTCACGCGTGATGC
>JZKD02S1675404.1:373527-391780 GCA_000966675.3 Picea glauca
ATATCCTATTGATAGTTTATGTATATACATGTTTAATATATTTCTTCCATTGTAAAATGGAAAGACATTGTTTTTTCAATGTACTGCTATTTAAAGACATGAAAAAAATCTGAACTTCACATTTTAAAGTACTGAAAATACCGAGGTTAAAATAAATCTATAATAAACATCTCTTCCATAATGTACACACTTTTCCCACGTATCTCCATTGATTAGCAGCTGATGTGATGGACAACGAGAGGTTTATTTTGGAGTTATACGGGTTTATGTATTGAACCCTCTTACAGTGTTCCATACATTAATGAGGTGGAGGTAAAAAGTAGCATAGAATAAATACAATCAGCTAATCGGCAACTCTTCAGAGTTGTAGGTGAGGAGGAGAAACCGGTGAACATGTCTGTCTGGTATGGAATTCAGTCCGTCTGTCACACTAGTTATCTGGTTTTGGTTTTGGTTTTGCAACTTGCTGAATATATTGCTTTGTTCTGTTGATCAACACATGAACGGAGTTATGACATTTGAGTTGATGAACAGTAACACCCCTTCCCTTCGGAATATGGTCTATGCAATGGATTACTTTGCAGAAGCGCCGTTGTTATCTGCATACATCAGTTGTATTTGTTCAGTCTGTAGTGTGCTGCAGCGTGCTTGCACCTTTGTTGGGGACTCGGACCCAGAATTAGATGTTCGGGAGATGTGGATAATATATGAAAGAGATCTGATGGAGTTCTCACACTGGTAAATCTTTGAAATACTTGATACGGTCACTAATGGTGTCATCAAATAGCCTGTTGTCAGGATTTTCTGCATAACAGACATAGTACGCACATACACAGGCTTGTGGGATGGCCATGGTGATCCTGCACTGAAAAGTCATAAAACAAGCACATAAGAATTCTATGGCCTAATTTGAGATTAGGCCCTCCTATACTGAGCTCATGAAAATCTATTTATATCCTGCAATGGCATCATTGGGTACTCACACATCTTACAGATGCGGCTAATTTCGATCCTCCCCTGTAGATTTCCCCTTATCGGCTGGATGGTCATCAGTTACTCCAATTTTTTTCCAGATGTCTGCCTATGACCACGACAAGGAGGAAATCTGCAGGATGGATAGAAATTTCTTGCCCAATCAACCGTTGGGCACACATCGTTCTAACATTGAAGAACTAATTCATACAATGCCTCACAGGATATAAATGCTTTACAGATCCTCATGGAGCCTCAAATTTCAAAAATATAGTGAAAATATTAAAACTGTCCAAAGGCAAAGAACGTCCTATAGTAGCCATAATACTTAAAATGATTTACCATGAAATATCCAATGAAGAAGGATATTAATGAGACTGTAGCAGTCAAGCTTTTGTGGGTTGCCAAGGTCCAGGATCCAGAGACAATTATACAGAGTGATCCTCCCGTTATACCACTCAGAAAACAGAGAGCGCTGGTGATGTCTCTGTCTACAACAGGCTCTAGATCTCTTTCTCTAAACAAATCCCACGTGTCTCTTGATGCTTCCACAAACCCCTTACCATAGGTTGCAACCTGTGATCCAGATCAAAGAGAGACTGAATAAGCTTTTATGAGCAGGCATTACCTTCAATCAAGAAATCCTTCTCTCAAGACTGCAGTCCTTTTCAAATTCATGAATTTTAGCATTAGAATCACGGTTCCTTTCTAAGGGTACAATTCCTTTTGAATATCTTGATTCTAATGTACAGAGTCTTTTTCTCAATCGAATTGGGTAGCCAAATCAGATGTTCATAAAAGCTCAAAGGATAATCAAAAGAGAAAGCATACCTGAACAAAACCCCAACTATTGCCAAAGCGGAAAGTAAACTCCATAACTCGGAGGCAACAATGTGCAAAGGAAAACATGAATTCGTCCTCTCCTTCCACTAAATTCACAACCCGTGCCTGCACACGGCTAATGGACTTAGGTCTACATATCTCCTTTAGTGCATTTTCCAGTAAAAGTCGCCTCTAAAGAGGACAGTAATGAATGAATACAGCTATTTGTCATCGATTCATTTAACTTACCACAACTCTGAGAGACTCAATCACAGGAACCATAATTGATCCAAGACTGACGCTTCCTAACGAAGTTGTGAAAGCCCTTTGGAATGAAAACATGGTATCTGATTGCATCCCACGCATATAAAATAGGGCAATAACTCTCGAAACTGTGACGTTCAATACATTCCTTAGAACTTCCATGGTCCATGCAAAACTGACTAGGAGGCCAAAGATAATGAGGGCTGCATATCCATATGTATTGCTTATAGCTCCTACTATCCCCAGATTCCATACAGATGTCCATACAAAAGCCGTTATAACTATACAGAATGATGGCTGGTAAAGATCTGTAATCAATTTGCTTGTTGGGTTTGGAGCGAGGGCCCTGGACAATATAGTTGCTGCATATTCCAATCTATACCAGAAGAGAGAGGAGATCTTTTAATGGTAGAAACAATCATATTTTATTGTTGTTTGACACTTATATGGAAAACATGGGAGAAGGGAAAACCCCAACAAACAAGCATAGTAAACAAATCCAAAAAGGAAAAGTGAAGAATCAAACATCTCAACCACGAGGAGACCTGACTTCCTTTGGGCGCACCCACACACCATAAGGTGATCAAAATTCCCATCAATGAACTAGCTATATGATGTAAAGATGGAAAATGAATATTATATATCTTGTATTCCTTGCATACCTTGGAGTAACCCAGCAGGCATATAGCGCTTGGGCTACTGAGAATACGAGCAATACGACTCCCACACCAACACTAGCTGGAATTGATGTTGAAACCAATACAATAGCAGCTGTAAGGCTCACTGTAGGGCTCGACCAAAGAATCCCTTTTACCATAACACTCGGAAACCTCCGGATTATTGCTTGCCATACGCAGGAAAACACTGCGCCTGTTGCTGCAGCAGCTGCCAGCTGAGGATACCAGTGCTCCATGTGGAATTTCTCTTTACCCCCCATGAAAGCTTTCCGAATTCCTAGAAACCCCAAGTACCCAATCCCTCCAATGGCTATTACAAAATGGAGCAGGAAGAGGAATGCACTCAGACGATTCCGACAGACCCTTGAACTTGTATCCATCTTGTAGCTCACTTGTCTCTGCACAAGAAAGAAAGAAATGGCCAAGTCTTTAACAAAATACCTGAAAACAGTAGTCTGAAAGAAATTTCGTGGAATGAGCGTCAAGGAACTAACCTTGCGTGTAGGAACAGGTTCAGCGACTGTGGTATTGCTGTTGCCGTTGCTGTTGCTAGTGTTGGAATAAGGAACCATGTCCATTGGGGCGATTTGATTGCCTATCTGACTTCTGGACCTCCTCATCTCCTGTACTCTAGGACTAGGACTAGAGTAAGGCTGATTTTGCATTGGTACTTCCAGTTCGGTGTCGTCCATTTCTGAGTTTTGATTACTTCCTTCTGCTTGTATCTCGGGGAAACCTTCAATCTGGAGAAAATAGTTTATAGCATTGATTTAATTTTGGGGCTACCTAAATTAGCCTTTGTCGAATCTATACATTTTGTCGACACAATTTTACACAGAAATGTCCAAGTAAAGATGTCAGATTCTTACACTGTTTTCAGCATTCATTATGAACTTCAATTTGCTCGATGCTGTCTCACAAGGTATTCAGATTACGGGCCTAGAAAATACTGGCATTGGTCTGAAGCATTGGTCTGAAGCATTGGTCTGAAGGCCCTCAAAGTAAAGTAGGAGAAAGTCACCTACTCACAGAGAAAACCAGGATAGGCCTCAAGGTATTCTAATTCTTTGTACATCCTCAAGCTTATCCCTTGGAGAATTACGTTTAACTTGGCTTCTTTGCTTTTGCATCTCCATACAAGTTTCTTATCTGAACATCACCATTCTCTTGAAAATTATATTAAAAAACAACGGGTCCCAGGAGTTTCGATCCCGGCCAAAAATTGGGCTTTTCAAAGGAAAAAAAATGTGAACACTTGAGCAATCATGGTTAAGAGGAGGAAAGTTCCAGCCTTTGCGCGATCATGGCAAGATTCTGCGTGAAACAAACAATGACGAAAGAAATCAGTACAGTCATTTCCAGTAATTTGTCAATGGCGGATTAATACCAGAAATTCTCCGCCCAGCTGCAAACCTGCTTTGACCCAAATCTAGTTTCTAATATCGATATGTAAATCACTCTTGTTAGTCACATTTGTTTGCATATCTTTCACATTGTAATTTAAAACGTACAAAAATGTTACCTTGGTGTGCACTTGAAGCATTCTGTGTCATCCAGGCTGGGAGTCACTCCAAAAATTTGTGAATTTTCCGATTTGCCATTATAAAACACAGAATGGTGTCTGAATTTGGTGATATATTCGAGTAAAACACGTGAAACATATTTGCACTGTACTGGCATCAAATTGAAACTCTAATCCTTTTACCAAGTTTATGTCAAATCTGTAAAGAAAAAATCTTTTACCCTAACATTAGCTTACACTCTGCAAAAATGTCCTGAAAGATTAGCTTACTCTTGCAGAATTACAGTAAAAGGTTAATTACTAGTCCACGTGGCAAAAAGTCTGACAGACTGGTGGATTCTTGTGGCCAAAGTAACAAAGATAGGACAGGTCACTAGTGCAGGTCATAGAGTGAATGTCAATGGATGGATGGCAGGCCCAGACCCCCTTATCCAAACCAATTAGAAAAGTGGAGTATTTACATGACCCTGCATTTCATGCTTTATTTATTACCCAATTCTGTTACGTCCTCTCCTGTCGCTATCGTGACTCAGCTTGACCCAATCTAGAGCCCTTGCTTTACTTTTGCTTATGTAATGTCTTCCGTCAGCACGCACAGGCAAAACACATTTCTCAGAGACAGAATTCTCTCTATTGAAACCAAATATTAATAAAAATTCTGAATAAATGGTTTAGCCCTAGGGCAGTTGGGCCTTAGTTGCCTTAGTTTATACGTAGGTTTGCAGTTGCCAGCGTTAGTTTTTTTCTTTGTCGGCATGATTCTGCATTTTCCAACGTTGCCTTGCCTTGTAAGTTCAATCCCAACCACCAAACAATACAGGAGCTTGTCATCAACTGAAACTGAAGTGTAATTCGAAATTCCAGATTCTGTTTGCGAAGTTGTTATGAATGGTTACTTCTGAAATCTATAAATATAAAATTAACGAGGGGGCTTACTTCTGAAATCTATAAATATAAAATTGACAAGGGGGCTTACTTCTGAAATCTATAAATATAAATATAAAATTGACAAGGGGGCTTACTTCTGAAATCTATAAATATTAAATTGACAAGGGGACTGAACAGTCCAGTGTACAGACTAGTTTATAATTGGAGGTTTGGAAAGTAGTCACTGACAACTTATTTTGTCTCTTTGCTGACAGTTTTGGTGTGCCATTTGATGGCCCATCCTTGATTTGTGGTCCCTGTATAGAGATTTATTTCCAAAGTAATACTCTTTCTTTAAATTTAATACAGAGAAAACATCCACAACTTTCACACACTAGGATGATGCCAAAGAGTGGTGATACTTTCATTTCCATTTTTATATGCATCATAGCGATGGGCACATAAAATATCATGAATTAAAATGATTAATCGGATGGAATCTTGGATTAAAATTCAATTTAATTTTGACAACTAAAAGGTAAAAAGAAAGCTACCAGTGGAACGGGCCATAAAGTTATATTACTTTACACTCTATTTACATTAATAGTCAAAAGAGAATCATAATCCGACCCTGGTCAAGGATTATTAGATTTTGCAGCCAGGTTGAGTGAGCCATCCTTGCTTGGTTCCATCATCATGTCTGTCATGTAAAAAGTTTCCGTGGTCACAGTTAATTCGTACATCGATCAGACGTCGAGAATCTACGTACTCTATGTGGATGTCTGTGTTTTTTTGGGCTAGCAATATTTAACCTGTTATGCAGTGGCAGATGGATTATAGGTTATCCGATTTGAGAGTAATTCAGAAATTATAGGTTATCCTTGGTTCCATCATCATGTCTGTCGTAAAAAAAGTTCCAGTGGTCACAGCTAATTCGTACTCTATGTGGATGTCTGTATCTGGTTGAGCTAGCAATACTCAATCTGTTAAGCAGCCTTAGGTGGAATATAGGTCATCGGATTTGAGAGTAATTTAGATTTGATTATTTATAATGTATTTATTAATAGCATTCAATATTGTTTAGCAGGTTGGATATTGTTTTTCATTATAAGTGATCAGATTTACAGAGGTAAATAGTTTAAAAGTTTTTTTTTGTTTTTTTTTTTAAATATTTTGATTATAGTTGGAATTATAGTTAAATTTATTTATGCTTCAAAAATACAATTTACGAGGTGGAGAGGCATGGCCAGCAAAGCACGGAGCCATGTGACGGGCTTGTGCCTTCGCCCGCCACCCTTCACTAGCATCAAATGGCCATTAACATGGCGCGGGGAGCAATTAAATAGATCCTTCCTCCCCTCTACTCTTATTTCATGGCTAGGTTCTATTTGCATTTCATCTGTCCCTGCGCGGGCTTCAACTGGCATCCCTCCTGGCAGTCTCCGTCTGAGTTTGTTGGGATTAGCAGGCTCATTACAGCTCTGGTCTGGCTGCAGGCTTCCTTTCACTCTCCGTTGTACTTGACGCTCTCTATCCAGTTCACAACGAGAACCATGCCGAGGCTTCGAGGGCGCCCGTGCAGAGGCTCCCCATGGAAACCTCGCCGACCCTCTGTATCGCCTCCCGCTTCGCCTTCCTCCTGCTCCTCTCCCTCCATTCAGCCGGAACCAACTCTTCCTTCATCCCCCGCTTTAGCTGCTTCACATTTTGATAGCCTGGCTATCGTCCCCAAGCTGTCGTCTTCCACCTCGCGCCATCTCCCTGAACCGCCTTTGTTCGAACCTCCCCTTGCACCAATTCCTACCTCTACTGGGCTGATTGTGGGGGAACCACCTCCGTGCAAGCCTCGAAGCACCGAGAACGAGTCCTCGAACTCTTTCCTTGACACTCAGCTTCGGGAAAGCCTGGCAATTCTATTTGGCTTAGTCTTCGAACTCCGCCAGGGGGTGGAGGATCTCCAATTCTGTCTGCTAGCCGTGGACGGAAAGATTGCAGTGCTGCTCCAGCTCCTTACTTCTCTTCAAGAGGCTATCCCCTTGGACCTCGCAAGTGAGGCTACAACAGCGGAACCTGGTGGCGCAACCAATGAAGGAAATGTCCAGGAGCAGCGTTCAACAAGAAATGAGCAACATGAAGTCAGGCATGAGGACAAGGCGAAGGTGATGGACATAGGACGTGACGCGAAGTAGGGTACCTCGCCCACTGTCGGCAGGACCGAGGGAAGCATGGACGCGATGAAGCAGTGGGCTGACCAAGTGACATATGTCGAGGAGGAGCCATGGTTCGAAGTTGTCCACGTCACTTGGCCAGGGTATACGCCACATGTCTGAGGTCATTAGAACATTTCCAGTCTTTTTAGTGTCTCTACTTTTTAGTTGCTGTCCAATTAGTTTTGAACAGATCACTTGGACTATCACACTTTTTATGTTTGAATTCCATGCTGGCTGGAATGGTTTCCCCTCTGTTGGGGCAGTCCAGTAACTGCAGCAAAGAATATTCTCTATACTTTGTATCTCTTTTTGGTCCAGGAAGACCCTTTATATATAATACTACCAACTTACAAAACAAAAAAATATATAATTTAAGTAAAGAATTTTATCATCAAATATATACTTTAATAATAATCACCAGAAAAAAAAAAAAAAAAAAAAAAACACTTAAAGTATACATCTACTTATGTTAGTTAATTAATTAATTAACATGGACATTAACTTAGAGACTGTTAGTGTCTGGTGCATTTTTTTGGCCATCAATAACCAGCCTGTTGAACAGGCTTTAATGCTGCTACTGCTGGTATATATACGGTCAAATTGTCTTGATATATATACTCTCAGATTATATTGTCTTGATATATATACAGTCAAATTGTCTTGATATATACATTGAAATATATTCAACAATATATATACACCTACCGCAACAGACTGGTTATTGATCACCCATTTTTCTCTTCAAATGGTTGTTTTAGCTGTCAATACTCTAATTCTGATTTCAGAACTGACAGAACTGAGTGGATTGATGGGATGAATGAAACCCAAAGCATGAGATGCAAGTCCATTGAATTTGTTGGGAATGGAGCCAACGCCCTTTATGCCATGACAATGTTATGGCGTCCACACTGTAATGATTTCTCCAACCAACCACCTATCAACTTCAAAACAAATGATTCAACTGGGAACACCACTCACCCAGAATTCTGAAGATTTTCATCCACTCATTGAATGTGCCTGCGAAGATACTTGTGACATGGTATGTTCCGTGAACTAATTATAAAAGAAATAGATTCACTAAAAACACCATTACTACCTTGCTTGAAACGGTTTCATTCAGCGGATATATACATCATAGAAATAATTGATCGAGAAAGCTAATAGTTTTTTGGGATCTTCCCAAAAGAATGACCAAAAACAAACAAATGAAAAGTTAGAAGATATCCTTGGCGATCAGCGAATGGAATTTAATCTCCGTGAACTCATTTTCTGTCAGTGAAATTCTGTCTGTGGGGTCTATACATGCCCCTTGCAATTCTTACCGCGTGTGCCAAAATAGTTTCCATTGCAACTCTCAATTTAGTCCACCTACCTCAACACCAACTTTCAACTAATACTACTATACAACGTAGTGAACTTTCAACTAATATTATTATACACCGTAGTCTAAATGTTCTAAGAAATAACTATACAACCCCCTTACACTGATTAATTTCAAGCACAATGACAGACTCCAAAGCCTTCTCTAGAAGGGTATAAGCTCAACATCTAGAATGGAGTACCATCACTGCAAGAGAGGATAAAGGGAATGGAGTACTTTAACCAGCATTGCAAGAGAGGAGATCCTCCTTGTGGTGTACTTGGAAAGATGTCTCCAAAACAATGTAAAATATATACAATAAAATTAGAATTATATAAGCAATAAATAAAAGATATGGCTATTCCAATGGTCAACACTCCAAAATAAATCTAAACTTAAAACAATTATAGTGAGCCTATGTTTTACTCTGTAATTATTTTTTTGTAGTTTTAATGCTTTAATGGAAATAAAAAGACATACCATCCAAAGCTTTAACTACTTGGACATAGATTACAAAGTTGTGAGACTTTTATGGTATTCTACAGTCCTCTACAACATGCTTCTCTCTCTACGGTATTAGCTTCTCCTCCACATCCCTATTTAAACTATGGAACAATTTCCTCCATTTGCTAAGTTCTTGATGACTAGAATTAGTGTTAAGTTTAGGTTTTCAAAACCTTTTTGGGACCTCTATGATGCTTTTAGAAGTCTATAATAGATTATCACATGTTACTAACTCCCCATATCAAAATTATAGTGAGTTGACATGGTCACCACTTAGACATGTGGCCAATATTTGGACCATTATCTTCTTGAGTCCATAACTTACTCCATTTTACATGGAGAATAGCTCATTGGTGTTATACTTGTATTTTCCACCATAGGCCTTGCAATGATGTTATTAGATRTTATGAGGATGAAATTACATAATTGAGCAAAAATCTCATAATTATTTCATAARGAAATTAATTATGTTGTCATAATTGAGCATAAAACTTGTGYAYGACTTGTAATTGCTTAGTTCACATGCCATGAAGCCTACCTATGACTTGTATCCACCTAATTCACATGCCATGAACCTATCTTCAAGCYTCTCTAAATTCCTATAAGAAGAGACCAAATCAAGGGGATGGAGRAATCTAGAGTTTGAGCATTCTCATGCTAGTGAAATATAGCAAGTCTATTGAGAGAGTCTTGTTTCCATCTTGAGTGAGTGGAGTGTTGGGAATAAAACCTTTAGAAAGGATTATCCTAGGTGAGGTAGGCCTTCTTACCCATACTATGATGTGAAGATTTTTTCACTTATTCCCACCTAGTGAGAGAGGCTAAGGAGGAAACCAAAGGAGATCGAAGTTGGAGAGTATAGAAATGGTGTCTCAAGGTATTTATTTGATGTACTCTTTTATTACTAATATAGATCTATGGTTATTTCCCCCTCCAATGCTTGTGTTATTCATGTTTGTCTAAATTCATGTTCAAGTATTGGTACATCTAACTATCCTTGAGTAACTAGATTATATTGAATTAAATACAAGTATCCTTTTGTGTCAAATAGATTTGAGGAAGATTTATTTGTTTCTTTGTGTGCAAGTGATAGGTTGAATAGGTTTCTTAGAGTCAGGATCTAATGAGCTTCACCAAAAGGGTAATGATTGGACAACCATCAAGAATAAGGTATGCATTCATATTCTCACTTCTAACATTGATTGTATGTGTGTAATTAGATATGGGGTAAATCCATAGGGATCTGTCCTATGATTTGCCATTGTTTGTAATAAGGCCAATGAGAGAACTTGCTTATGGTGTAGGAAAGTTACTCTACAATAGAATTGGTGACTCCATTGGGGAAGAACTTTATTTTCTTCCTTGGTTTTCAAGGAGTTTTCATTAAAAAGAGGGAAAAAGAGGCGACAAACTTCAGAATGGTTTTTGTAACTTTTTGTGTAGAATTTGAACAAAACTAGTTGTAGATATGAGATCCATTAAAAAAATTAGCCAAATTTATAAATAAAAATAAAAACTGCCAAATTGGAGTCTCGAAAGTGGATTTATTGTCGATTTAAATTCAATTGTTTTTCTTTTGACATAGAGCTTAGATTTCTTCCAAACTAATGCCATTAGATAGAGAACTTTCAGAGCTTTGATTTGACATATTATATGATATGTTTCTGATCAATATTGAGCAAGGATAATTTTAAGGATGGAAATTTATCTCAAAATGTAGAAACCTTAACATATCTTACTAGTGCTTATATGCAAACTATAAAAGGAGAAACACTTAAAAAAAATGGAAATTGAAGATTTTTTTTGGGAAAAGCATGGAAAATTAGTCCATGGGTGAAATTTAGCCCCTAATTTTTTCCCTAATATTAAGCGCATTATAACCCTTGCAAATTTCTACTCTCAAACTATAAAAGGAATTGCATCTCTTTTGACTTACGAATAATGACCTTGTTAAAATTAAATTAGATTTCATGTTTTAGATCTAATTGTGTTTTGCATTATTTGTTTTATTTATGTCATAAGTGAAATTAGAAAAAAAAATTGCATTGCATAGTAATTTCTTTTGAGCTTTTTTTTTTTCATTAAAAAAGTTGTATTGGAGTAGTAGCTTTGAGTATTAGATCTAAAATCTTTATGGGGTGCATTGGTAGTCTCATTTGTATTGAGTGATCGTTGGTTTGTTTTTAAGTTGTGAAAAAGAAAACTCTTGTCCCTTTCAATGATAGTTTTCATCAAAAGGAAAATAGATGTATTGCTTGCATTTTCATGTTTTGAGTTTTTTTGGATTGGAAAGAGCCTACAAACATTATTGAATCCATTTCATTACCTTTTGAGTAATCAACATCCATTAAAAAGAAAAGCTCTTAATTTAAAATCAATTAAATATTTTTCTTTTTAGAAAANAATCTAGAGTTTGAGCATTCTCATGCTAGTGAAATATAGCAAGTCTATTGAGAGAGTCTTGTTTCCATCTTGAGTGAGTGGAGTGTTGGGAATAAAACCTTTAGAAAGGATTATCCTAGGTGAGGTAGGCCTTCTTACCCATACTATGATGTGAAGATTTTTTCACTTATTCCCACCTAGTGAGAGAGGCTAAGGAGGAAACCAAAGGAGATCGAAGTTGGAGAGTATAGAAATGGTGTCTCAAGGTATTTATTTGATGTACTCTTTTATTACTAATATAGATCTATGGTTATTTCCCCCTCCAATGCTTGTGTTATTCATGTTTGTCTAAATTCATGTTCAAGTATTGGTACATCTAACTATCCTTGAGTAACTAGATTATATTGAATTAAATACAAGTATCCTTTTGTGTCAAATAGATTTGAGGAAGGTTTATTTGTTTCTTTGTGTGCAAGTGATAGGTTGAATAGGTTTCTTAGAGTCGGGATCTAATGATCTTCACCAAAAGGGTAATGATTGGACAACCATCAAGAATAAGGTATGCATTCATATTCTCACTTCTAACATTGATTGTATGTGTGTAATTAGATATGGGGTAAATCCATAGGGATATATCATATGGTTTGTCGTTGTTTGTAATAAGGCCAATGAGAGAACTTACTTATGGTGTAGGAAAGTTACTCTACAATAGAATTGGTGACTCCATTGGGGAAAAAATTTATTTTCTTCCTTGGTTTTCAAGGAGTTTTCATTAAAAAGAGGGAAAAAGAGGCGACAAACTTCAGAATGGTTTTTGTAACTTTTTGTGTAGAATTTGAACAAAACCAGCTGTAGATATGAGATCCATTAAAAAAATTAGCCAAATTTATAAATAAAAATAAAAACTGCCAAATTGGAGTCTGGAAAGTGGATTTATTATCGATTTAAATTTAATTGTTTTTCTTTTGACATAGAGCTTAGATTTCTTCCAAACCAATGCCATTAGATAGAGAACTTTCAGAGCTTTGATTTGACATATTATATGATATGTTTCTGATCAATATTGAGCAAGGATAATTTTAAGGATGGAAATTTATCTCAAAATGTAGAAACCTTAACATATCTTACTAGTGCTTATATGCAAACTATAAAAGGAGAAACACTTAAAAAAAATGGAAATTGAAGATTTTTTTTGGGAAAAGCATGGAAAATTAGTCCATGGGTGAAATTTAGCCCCTAATTTTTTCCCTAATATTAAGCGCATTATAACCCTTGCAAATTTCTACTCTCAAACTATAAAAGGAATTGCATCTCTTTTGACTTACGAATAATGACCTTGTTAAAATTAAATTAGATTTCATGTTTTAGATCTAATTGTGTTTTGCATTATTTGTTTTATTTATGTCATAAGTGAAATTAGAAAAAAAAATTGCATTGCATAGTAATTTCTTTTGAGCTTTTTTTTTTTCATTAAAAAAGTTGTATTGGAGTAGTAGCTTTGAGTATTAGATCTAAAATCTTTATGGGGTGCATTGGTAGTCTCATTTGTATTGAGTGATCGTTGGTTTGTTTTTAAGTTGTGAAAAAGAAAACTCTTGTCCCTTTCAATGATAGTTTTCATCAAAAGGAAAATAGATGTATTGCTTGCATTTTCATGTTTTGAGTTTTTTTGGATTGGAAAGAGCCTACAAACATTATTGAATCCATTTCATTACCTTTTGAGTAATCAACATCCATTAAAAAGAAAAGCTCTTAATTTAAAATCAATTAAATATTTTTCTTTTTAGAAAAACAACATAGATTAGGGCTTAGGGCCTTGGTGTAGTATCAGAGAGTGAGCTCTCCAAGGCCATGAAACCAAAACTAGGAATTGATTAATGAGTGGAAAAATCTATTAGTAGCAAGGAGCATTTGTTGGGAAAACACCTCTAACCTAGATCTCAATCATGAGGTCACACTAGGGAAAGTGGAGTGATATCCCCTCTTCACTTGTTTTGGTTTCTATTGGACTACTGTGTGTATGAGGGTTATAGAGTGAAGTGGCATCAATTCTCTCTAAAATTTCAAGCTTTGTTTCCTTTCCCATATGTGTGGTCCCAACCCATGACTGTTTCGCTTGGTCATTGATTATGAAGTGGTAACCATAGTCCTTCCCATATTCCTATGGCACTTTGATTTCCCAATAATAATATATACCTCGTTTATAGGAGTTAAGTATAATATATGTTAATAAGATTTTGTGTTTTTATCCTTGACTATGCTCTTGAAATTACAGGGTTGGAGTGATCAATGCCCATTTGAATCGACCTTTTCCTAATCAACATCCTGCCAAAATTATGAGGTTGGAAATATCAATGACCATTTTTTACCACCTCCCCTAATAGATAGACCTTGCTCTCGAAAATACGGGGTTTAGTGATCGAGACCTCATTGACCGACCTTACTAGGGAATCACATGGGTGACTACAAGTGGGAAGTTCTTGTGGAACCTGAGATAGACATTGAATATCCCCCACACCTTCGTTAACTAGGTCTTGGGGACTTGACATCCTTCAAGGGTTTGGGTTTTGGAAGGTCCCTTTGACCAAAATATTTCATGTTGAAGCCAATATTTGCTAGGGTGTGATTTGTATTTCTTGGTGTCTAACTGGCCATAGGATAATTTTTTTCTTGGATAAAAACACAAATTTTCACTGTGGCTAACAAAACTCTTCACTAGTCTTATAGACAGTGGTGAATTCCTCGTAAAACAAAGGAACTACTCACACCTAGGTGGCATAGGGTGTCCATAGTAGACGACACTATCCTAGTAGACTTTGAAATCCATTCATCAAATTCATAGGGGAGTGAACATATGGGGGTATAAGTTGTTGACAAAATCCCTCCATCCAACTTTAACCCCCCTTTGATTGGACCTTTAGACCCTTTGCTCATTCAGGTGAGTAGATCATTCAATGATTCTTTTTCCTACTATAGTAATCCTCACACAATGTTAGGTGTGAGTGGTTCATCTAGCATGGGAGGACCTACTCCTACTTCACCTAGTACGATGGGAGGAGTCACAATGGCTTCTTCTTTACCATCTATTAGTGCGATATCTTCTCCCACACCTATGCCTATGATATCCATTTATTCCATTTGGGGAATACCATTGGTCACGTCATTTCCTTCCAATATTTTGTCTCACATTGTTTTCCCACTGTATCTACACCAGTGCCCATATCCATATTTGTTTTTGGTGGTGGGAAAGGACTTGGTTTTACCGTTGGAACAATATTTCCACCTATTTATGGTATTCCTATAGGTGGCTCAAAAATATTTAATGTTGGTTTTTCCATTTGGCTGGAGTTTCAACCCTAGGTCTAGTCCTTCCACTAGTGTTGTTACCAACACTGGGGGCACTAATTTCGTTGGGGGCACCAATGTATCTGGGCACCAATGTTCCTAGAAGTAATAATGTGGGGGGAGAACAAGGTCCATCTGGGTTGCCAGTCATTTCTTCTTTCTATCATAACCCATTCAACAACACAAAGTTACGATTCTTGGCAACTTTGAATCATCCCAATCTATTGAAGTTGATGAATGACCCCATAAAAAACCACCCTTGGTGACTAGAAATTCCCACTAAGTTACCATTTGATATCCCAAAATTTGATGGTAAACATGGAGAATATTCTTCTACACACATTAAGACTTATCACCTTTGGTGTTTCTCAAACTCCTTGGTGGACAATAGTATACAATTGAGAATTTTCCAATGTACCTTGATAGAAAGTGATGCCAAATAGTACATTGAGTTACTTGGTGCTTAGTATAGTGATTTTGCATCTTAGGCCATGTCATTTTTTACGCATTTCCAACTAATAATTTGGTATGAGAAGGGACTGGGATTTTGCTGTCATTATGTCAAAACACTACCACACATATCTCAGATCATATTCATGAATGGAGATGGTGGTGCAGGCTCATTAGAGATGAAATCCTAAGCCAATTGTTAACATATTGGTTTGTTAAGTCGTCACTACCACCCATTTCCAAATACATTGCTATGTCAAGGGAAATTACCGAGGATAAGGTAATTTTATGTGTCCAACATTTAGATATAATCTATTCTCAACCTAGCACACTATACAATATAATTCCTCACGCTCTAAGTCCATAAATAGATCCCATTACAATATATTTACCAGTGGGAAGGCACAGAGTTGAGTGAGCTTGGGACAAGTGTTCGGGAGCATGTCATCTGCAAGACAATGATAATCTCTTTGAGGCGGGCATACCCATGATCAAGATGAACTAAGCATGGTTTCCAATCAAATACACTGCATATCCATGTCATATAAATGTCTATATAAAGTGTATCCGTGAGAAATACACAACGGATATACATCTCAAAATCATTTGAAGTTATATAAGTACAATATAATATACATCTTCAAGAAGCATTGACACCTGCAGCGGGAGATGAGGACTTCATAGCTCAATCAACAACTTCAAGATCTTCAAAACTCAGGTAGGAGTACAATAAGAGTGTAAGACTCACTACCCTGAGGTATTCAACATGCCATCGGGGAAAGACTGGAGGATCTTGATCATCAGGCACAGAACTTTATTGATTTTGAATCTGAAGTTGACTGGACTCTCGAGATGGCTGACTCATGAAGGTAAAGAGATAAATTATAGAATGCTTGACCCAGGTTGGATAAAACCTCCCTTGGACAAAAGCATGAAAAAAATGGTGAGACTCGAGAAGCTGAATATTGACATAAGTCTATGATACAAGAGGCACCACAAACTCTCCATATGTTTGGAGGAGTAACCAAATGGAGGAGGTCACAACTCTATGTAACGAGAACAACTTCCTAAGGTCATACTAGATCCCAATGCTTGGAGAACAAATGGAAGGTTGTGCTTTGTCCAAGGGAGACTATCTTGCTGCCGAAAAAAGAATGTGTTAGTTAAAAAGAGAGGTAGTGGGGGTGGGGGCGCATAGGGCCCATAGTGATAATAGTGGAGGCCATTCAATGTAAGGTGGAGTAGGTCCACTATATTATTAAATAAGGCCCACTATATTATTAAATAAGGCCCACTATGGTAGTTAGATATAATAAATGGATAGTTAGATATAATAAATGTAAGAGGAATTCTTAGAAGGTTCTACTTCTAGAAGATTCCTCCTCTAGAGTTTTCTTAGGTGATGGTAGCACTATTTAAAGGGGTTCAAGCAATGTAATGGGACATGAAGATAAACATTGTATTTGGAGTTGAAGCTCATTAGGAGGAATCCCCCTCAAAGAGGAAAGTGAACAGGAGAGGATCCCTTCCATAATATGATCCATTGTATGGTGTTTCCCTACCCTAAGGGTTTGATAATAATAAAGGATATTTTTCTTATTGTTCTTGTATATATGTTGTGGTGTTTTTAGTATTCATTGTTTGGTTGGTAAAGAACATTGTAATGATATTTGCATTAAGTAACTACATCTGTGAATAATAACTAACCATATCAATTTAACCCTTTTTGTTACTGTAGTCGAGGTCCCTCAGTAGTGGCCTACATGTCGTGGAGAGTACCCAAATAGACGTACAACATGCCAGAGCATGCATATTGAATCAACACCAAGAAAGGGCCTAAAAATTGAAGCAGATCTAGACATGGATGAGCCAATCAACAGACTTCTAAAAACTACAAAACAAAAAAAGAAGTGATTGTATATATTATGAGAAATATGTATAATGGAAACATATTTTGAAAGGTAAAACTATTGTCTACAAGTTAATAGAAGATTTTCATTTATTATGGAAAATCAAAATTTATATCCTAATATTCCATCATATGATAGATATATAGAGCTTGATATAGCTTCCAGAAAAATGGTTAAAGCCTGAAGAAAAAATGTTTGGAACTAGCCAAACTCATACCTTGTTAGGAAATTTTACCAAATGTATTGTGTTCTATACATGTTTGTACTTTGTTCTATACTATGTTCTATAGACTATGTTCTATACATGCCTATATTATGTTCTATAAGGGAAATGAAAACAATGACTTGGTTTTAAAAACAAATATTTAGTTGTTGGGTATTTCATCATCAGTTGGCATTCTTGGCTTCATGGTTCATCATTATAATGACATACTTAGAATTTACGGGATAAAGAATGGCATTTTCATGGAATAAAGAATGACATATTAGTATGTTTATGGAATAAAGAATGCCATTTTTTTCTTTGATAAAAATATGGTATAGATGAGCTTATTCTGTAGAGGTATGTATTTTAGAAAAAATATGCACATATGATGGTGTTCATAGGAATATGAATGAAAATAGATGTTGATACAATGTATAAGATGGATGTTTACACCATAGCTTCAACCACGGAGGAAAACAAAGAAAGATGTACATTTTTAATGGAATATATACAACGATATGGGGTAAGCGTCATCTTTTAAAAAGGTTGTTTATCACATATATAATATTTGTTTCTACCTTCTTATGGATGAATGTTATATATTATGTATGTACAAAAACACATATCTGGACACACACACTCTTTCTTTCATTTACCTTTAAATGTTGTTTTGCTCCTTTCTATGCATGAATCATACTATGCCACTTTCAATTACTTTCCAGTAGATAGATTGGGTATGGGGAATTGAGAGTGATGTCAAGGG
>JZKD02S1675405.1:0-10240 GCA_000966675.3 Picea glauca
ACCATCTCTTTTCTTTGTTATATTTTTGAAGAGCATAAGTGGAAATTGCCCTTTATGCAATTGTTGTTCGACTGACGAAAAAAAATTAGAATAGGTATCGAACAATTGCAGTTGCAACATGGAACAGTGCAATATTTTTGTAACTTAACCGAGATACATGGACATGTGAAAGAAAAGGACAAATCTGGATATGGAGAATGGTACCATTGCCTTGTTGTTATCTGACTCTCCATCTTTTAAATGGAGAATGTGTTGTGAGCCAAGTTTTCTCGCGAGTGTCACATCTGCGCCAATGGTTCCAATTGGGTAAATGATGTTGCTTTGTGCAAGTTGGTTGATAGTTGTGTCCGGGACGAAACAATATTCTAAACAAATAGCGAGGATTTTTTCCACAATACTTGTTTTGTTGAGCGATATAATTCGATCATAATCACCACGGTCATATACTATTTTGGGAAATATATTAAAAATTTTAATGGATATCCCATTACCTGGCAATATTTTTTCTGCATGTTTGTGTACAAGTTGTGTAGGAATAGTTAGTGTAACTGTCATGAGGGCTTCCTTGTCTGTCATCTCAACACGCATAATGGATCAATTTTGTTTGTCTTGTACAAGTAGGTGCTATAGACGACCATTATGTCCCAAATGAACACTTGTCCAGTTCGACAGTCGTTCAAGCCCTCTATTGATAGTATTTTGGGTGTTACAAGTTTAGACCTGGTGACAACTTTTTAACAGTAAAAGGTAATGTGAATTGTTTTTTTTGTTTTCTTTTTTTTTCCTACCATGAATGTACAAGTAGACGCACAACTTGGATGAACTATGGAGCCAGGGTTTTGCAACCAGACCTCTTAGTTTGCGGAGCCTGCGCTGTGTTTAGCGTCTCGCTTGCACTTGTTGATACAACTTGTGAACTAAAAAGTATGTGTTGCAAATGACATAAACATACTCACCATGCCATACATGAACAATTAGCTGAGGATATTTGTTTGGTAAACATACGAGTAACAGAATGTATGCATCTTTACCTTTGGCCTTGTCAGTCTGCTGATGTCTAGGATGATTGACTGCTCATGGGCATGTCACTAGTCCAAATTTTTTTGATGCAAGAATGTGTAGTTGAACATCAGAAGGACTAAACGAGCATATGCATTGTATATTGTCCATTATTGTTCTTAATGACACATGCAGGGTTGAAGGAGATGGAATATGAAATACAGTGTGAAGGGATACTCAGGAAACATGACGACCTGAGGGTCAAATTGTATGCCTCAGATTTTTTGACTGGAAAATTGTGTAACAGTAAATATGGCGCGATGGCAGGAAGGGAGGGCCAATTTGTATATCGTGGAACCTCTAAGGCCAGATACGTAATCTTGAACCCACTAGCCAGGCACCCATGATTGACAAAGTGGGTAAGTATGGAATAAGGTGGAAGCAGGACCATAAATGTGAACCCATGAGTCCGCCAACCCGCACACCAAGGTAATTTTGGAAAGACAACTAAGCAAAGGAATCAGAAAGTAAAAGGGATAATAGAAAATGGAAAGCCCATTGTTGCAAAATCATCGTTTTCTAGTCCAATATTATATGCCCCAATCCGTTTTGTATGTTGAATTTACTAGCATAATGGGTATACCTTTTCGAAGATTGCACAACAGAACCCTCTGTTGTTGCATATAAGAAATCATCTTCCTTTCCAATCAATCTGTTTCTTCCAAGGTAGCAACTCCGAGTATACAGTGGACATGAAGGCAAGTTAGTATGAAGAAAGACATGTAAAAGAAAGAAATACAGTTCTATTTATTTCAATGTAGCAGCAAAGAGAATACGATTCATATGAGAATAAGCAAAAGGATATGTAGTATATACACACAGTAAAAAAGGTGCAAAGCAATAGAACAAGTAAAACAAATACACAAACAATAAATGAAATACTAAACACTGGAATATGAAATAACAGTATAGGTATGCACCTCTGCAACTAGCCATCTATATTCGCGCCAAAGAGTCTGTCGTCCTCTCCAACCACTCTGTTTGTTCAAATGCAGGAATGCAGGAAAAGTGCAATGGACACAGGAAGACATGTAATGAAGATAAGTTATTATGCAGGAAGGCACGAAATATCTACATACAACAAACAAGGTGAACACATATACATACAATAAATGAAATAAAAACAACGAAATATGAAATAACATTACAAGCATGTACCCTTGTATCTCGTCTTCCACTGTTGTACTTAAGAGTACTTCGTTTTCTCCAACAATTCTGTTTGTTTGAATGTGGGAACACACAAAATACAATGAACATGAACAAAAGCTGGTATGCAGCGGAGAACAAGTAATATGTACAAACAGTAAATGAGAATCAACGAATAGAATAAAATATAGTTAGAAACATGAACCTTTTATTTTCTCCATCCATAGTTGTAAATATATAAAGTTTTTCCTTGCCCAAAATATATTACAAGCCACAAAATATTAAGAAATTGCATGGACATAGCTAAATGATTTTGATTTTCTGTGGCAAAGTATCCAGATATGCTTCCAGGCATGGAAATATAATTTTGTTGTATCTTTAGTGTACGTATCTTATCTCAAGAACACGATACGAACATGAACTGAACCTGTTATGCAGCGGAGAATAAGTAATATGAAGATACAGTAAATGAGAATCAATGAATAGAATAAAATATAGTCAGAAACATGAACCTTTGCTTTTCTCCATCCATAGTTGTAAATATATAAAGTTTTTCCCTACCCAAAATATATTACAAACGACAAAATATTAAGAAATTGCATGGACATAGCTAAATGATTTTGATTTTCTGTGGCAAAGTATCTAGATATGCTTCCACACATGGAAATATAATTTTGTTGTATCTTGGTGTTGATGCAAACAACTAAAATCTTGTTGGTTGCCACCTATAATTGCATTGCAAAAGGATTGTAGAGTGTAAAGCCACAGAGACTGCACATCGAACTGTGTTGCTACCAAATAACAAATTGCATTGAACAAACTAGCTCCACAACTAGATGCAACAGTTGTTGCTATCTGCAAGCCATGGCACTGTACACGATGCATAATTCGTTTCCATTGTGATTCGAGGTCTGTGTAAATGAGGGACAAGTAAATATGAGGTCCTCCAAGATTGCACACAAATAATTTTCTATACACTAGTGGTTCATAATGACCACTAACACGATTGGCATCATGGAACAAGATGCAATATGGATCGTTGGATGCAATTCTGTTAAATAGTAGATATCTTCTTTTTCTTGTCAGTGACCAGATTCCAATTGATACATTGAACCACTTAGACAACCATCGTATACACAATGTATCTCCCCAAAGTCCCCTCTCATGTGCAGGCATAATTGTAGATGCAAACAACCACATCTTTCAAAAATACGTACTGACATCACGTATTCCATGCAACTGCCAAAGAAAGTTAAATGCCAATTCATATTCATACGACTCCAATGCCTCAGCGTCGCCATTTTTTAAACAATCCAAGAAATAATCTATCAATCCATTGCGCAGGTCGGTCGAGGAATAATGGAAATGTAATAGAACCCGAAATGCATCGAAAAGGCAATCCCCTACAGTATACGAGAATACAGCGAATCTAAAAACACCATTGGTATGCAATACGTGGTAGATGCTCTCATGGACAATGGATTCTGTATCTATTTCGTAGGACTCAACATATATTACTTGTTTCATCTCTTAAACCATGATTTTCAGGATGTTTCCTATATTCAGCTCATATGCAAACAAAAAAAAGAAAATAAAATAACAGTGAAAAAAAAACAAAAGAAAAAGACAAATAGAAAATTACAAGTGCGGAACTGCATACCAATTCCGCTATCTATCCTTCAACCGTCTTCTTGTCAAATTCAATACTCTCTAGCCGCTAGAGCATATGACAAGCAGACAAAAATACAGTTAACAGTGAACTAAACATAATAGACAATGCAGATAAATAAGATTATCAATTTGCTGAGCACAAAGACCGAGTATTCAAGGTATATCATTTTTTAACCTATTCCTGGCGTGGATCATATTAGAGGCAGAAGATGCTTTGCAAGACACAAAGCACAAGACAAAGGCAACATGTGGACGAAGTTTACCTTGGAAGATGCTTGCCCCCTGTGACAACTTCGAATTCATTTTATAAAATCCTTTGCATTGCTATTTTGGGACAGGTATGGCAAGATATCCAGAAAGTGGAAGTTGGCATATGTCATTGGAAGGGAATGGTTTCCCAGGAACAAAAAATAAGAGAACTTCTGGTTTTTTGTTTCTATATCTCATTGTAATTGTGATAGATCTGGGTTCTCTGTCCAACATCGACATTCAAAGCAGAAGAAGACGTTTGGAAGGAAACAGACTAGGGAAACATATGGTTTTCGGGAACAAATAAAATGAGGAGAAGATTATGAAAAAAATGCTCCTAACGTATGGTTTTTAGGCAAAGGGAAAATGAAGAGTTTTCTTTTTTATATGTCACCATGGCTGCGACATAGGCGGGTTCTGTATAGAACATTGACGTTCAAGAATACGGAAAATATTGTGGGTGTAGCAACGACAAAGAAAGATGTTTTGCAACAGAGTTGTGACATAGGGACACCTAGTATTCAAAATAATTTCTTCCAAGTTGCAAATATCAAGCATCAAACAAGGAATAACAATGAAACCATTATTACATAAGGAAATTGGTTTCTTAGACTATGAAATAACAATCAATGCCTTATTGGGAAGCGATCATGGGAATGAGGCCGAGAGTGGAGGTGCGAAAATGGTAGAGGTTCGCAGGTCCCCCCTCTGGTAGGGTGCGAACCTCTATTACCCGCCCTTACGCGTGTTCTCGGCAGCAAATTTTCGCAGGCCGCTTTCCATTAGGGCGCGAATCCGTCCAGATTTCGAGAAGAGCCGAACTGAGGCCACAGTTCACTGGAGAGGGCTTGAACTGGAGAGGCCGTAGATCGCTGGAGAGGAGCCGAACTGTGGAAGTTGGTATCCATGCATTCAAGAAGGGTGATTTCCAGTTAAGAGGCGCGCGCTCATCTTGTGTTACTGTGGAGCAGCAAGCTCGCTGTGGAGGCGGAGCACTTCCTGTGAAACGTGGAGCGGGCGTGGAGTATCTGGTCTGCACCTTCAATCGGTGATCGTTGGGAATCATTGCATGCATAAGTTGCATGCATGCTACATGCATAAAGTTTGCATGCGCTGGAAGTCCTATTTCAAGCTGGAGCTAAAAAGGCAGGCCATCTGCTTCAATCAAGTTAGCAGGGTCTGAGCTCTGCGGGACAGGCCCGAGCCCAGGATTCGCGTCCATGGAGGGGCTGGGCACCCCACAGGCGTCCCCTACGCCTCCTCCGTCGACTTCGCCTGCTGAGGCCTTCAATAGGCTCCTGGCTGGACTCCCACAGAAGAGAAACTCGGCAGCTGCGAAATTTGTGAAAAAACTGGATGATATCCCTGTGATCTCCCTCCCTCCAGAAACCCCTATTCAGGTTGCTCTGTCATTGGCCGATCGGGCTCTCATTGGCCAGTTCACGGGGCTATGGCCGTCCCCAAAATCCACTGAAAGTTGGGTCAACAGAAACTGGGCGTCGTTGATCAAAGAAAGCGTCACTTCTTACTTTCTGGGGAGAGGATACTTCCTCTTCGAGTTCACTTCAAAGGACGACAAAGACCTAATCTTCCAAAATGGCCCCTACTTCATGGGCCCTCAGGGTATGTACTTGAACAAATGGACCCCATACTTTGATCCGGAAGTAGATGTGCCCAAAGCCATCCCGGTGTGGGTCAGACTCCCAAATCTCCCAGTACACTGTTGGAATGGGGACTCCCTGAGACACATTGGAAATGCTCTGGGAAAATTTATAGACCGAGCGAATACCAAGGATCAATATGACTGTGCCAGGATCTATGTAGAAGTAGATCTGGAGGTGGGTCTACCAGAGGCCATCACATTACAGGTCGAAAGCTGGATGCATCTTCAGAAACTGGACTATGAACAACTACCCTTCAAATGTCGGAAATGCCATGTTTATGGCCACTTTGCCAGAGGATGTCCGACCAACAAAGAGGCTATGCAGGGAAAGGAGGATGGATGGAACCAAGTCAAGCGATCCAAATTCAATCCCAAGAGTCAGAAGCCGGGAGGCCCTAATGGCAAGGGACCCAATCAGGTCATTGCCCAACAGATCCCTCTCAATCCTGGTCCAAGAAATAAGTTTGGCCCTCTAAGCTCACAACCAGAGAACACACAAGAGGTCGGGGTCCAAGAGGAGACAGAATCTACCATGGAGACCGAGACCCAAAAAGCATCTCCTTCCAGTAAAGGTACGTCCTCAGCCACAAACAAAGGAACAAGTGTTGAGGATCCTCAAGGTAAGGCTATAGAAGTTGAGGGAGAAGAGCAGGAAACATACGAATCAGAAGAGGAAGGAGAAATAGGTGAGTCCCAAACCTCAGTGAGGAGATCTCTAAGAGGCCGGAAAACTGACAGGGAAAAAAGGGAGCAGGAGACCTACAAAGAAAAACTTCAGGGCAGCCAGCCAACACTGGAAAAACTGCTAGCCCCAAAGAC
The DNA here is from genome assembly GCA_000966675.3 of Picea glauca. Lineage (NCBI taxonomy): Eukaryota > Viridiplantae > Streptophyta > Pinopsida > Pinales > Pinaceae > Picea > Picea glauca. The sequence continues at coordinate 6,608 of JZKD02S1675405.1, forward strand.
TAAGATACTGAAAAACCAACCCCAAGGCTCCAAGGGAGCCCTCCAAAAACAAAAATAATGAAGGTCATCTTCTGGAATTGTAGAGGTATGGGGTCCAAAGTAAAGGAAGAAGCCATCAGAAGTTTAATCAGAATAGAAACCCCAGACATACTTCTCGTCCAGGAGACAAAGCTGGAAGACATAGACTTCCTTCAAGCAAGCAAGAAACTTTGGATGAAAAGTGAAGCAAGATCCATCCCTGCCCGGGGGGCCTCAGGAGGGATCGACACTCTTTGGAATGATAACAAATTTACAGTTCTATTGGAGGTTTGGAACACTCATTGGCTGTTACTGAAAATGTAGAATTTGGACACTAAGGAAACCTTTTGTCTTTTCAATGTCTACTCTCCAGTCAATGGCGGGGGAAAAAAAGACTATTCGGACTCTATACGGCGCCAAGCAGAGCTGACACAACTGGAAAATATGATTATTGTTGGAGACCTCAACCTTACTCTTCACCCATCTGAAAAAAGGGGAGGCAACGTAGTTCGAGATCCGGCAAGGGAATGGGTGGAGGACATTATGCAGGACTGGGACCTGTTGGATACCAAACCCTCATCTGATAAGTACTCTTGGTCTAATAAAAGAGTGGGTCCTGGACATATTGCTGCCAGGCTAGATAGATTTTTTATTCAAAGCTCCTTTTTGCTGCTAGGTTTAGAGCCTATAATGCATATCCTTACAACTAGCGTTTCGGACCATAAGCCCATAAAGCTAGAACTTCTAGCTCACCATGACCTGGGCCCCATCCCCTTTAGATTTAGCCCACTATGGGTAAAGGAGCTAGACTTTACACAAACTGTCAAGGATTGCTGGAATAAGCCTGTCAATGGCTTGCCTTTCTATAGATGGGAGGAAAAACTTAGAAGGGTAAAAGGAGTTCTAAAAAGTTGGGCCAAAACTCTGCCCAACCCGGACACAGAAAGGAAATCCATTAAAGCCACCCTTGTCTCCCATCAAGCCTGTATGGAGAATGCTTCCCTCACAAAGGAGTTAATAGATCAAGAAGCTCAGCTGCAACAGTGCTATCACAAGGCCTGCCTAGCTGAAGAAGAGTATTGGATATTAAAATCTCGCAATCTCTGGCTCAAAGTAGGGGATAGGAACACTGCTTTTTTCCATAAACAAGCCCAGGTAAGGAAATGTTTCAACACCATTTCAGAGATTAAAGTGGATAGAGATACTCACAATGACTTTGATCACATAAAGAAAGCAGCCTTCTCACACTTTCAAGACTTGTATAGAGAGGACAAAGACCCAAATCAATATCCAAATCTGCTAGACATTGTACACACTGTTCTCTCTCAGCGTATGAAGGAGAAGATGGAGGCCAAAATTACTAAAGATGAAGTCAAAAAGGCTCTGTTTGATATGGATCCTGATAAGGCCCCGGGGCCGAATGGATTCTCTGCCAGATTTCTCCAAGCCTATTGGCAGATCGTTGAAAAGGACCTTCTCAAAATGGTACAGAAGTCTCAAAACACTCAGAGAATAGGTGGCAGCACAAACTCTGCTTTTTTAGCCCTCTTACCCAAGGAAAAAGGCACCAACAACTTCAGCAGATTCCGTCCAATTTCCCTTTGCAACATTGGATATAAAATAATCACTAAAGTAATTGCAAACAGGCTGAAGTGCATTCTCCCTAAAATAATTCCTGAAAATCAAGGAGGTTTCATTCAAGGTAGGCAGATCATGGACAATTACATTCTTGTACAAGAGGCAATTCACTCAAGTCTTCACCGAAAAGAGAAAGGTATGGTGGTTAAAGGTTAAACTGGATTTAGCAAACGCTTTTGATCGAGTAAATCACAGCTTTCTTTTAAATGTTATGAGCAAATTTGGTTTTGGAGAAAATTTCATCAAATGGATTCGGGCATGCATCTCGGAGCCATGGATTGCTCCACTGGTAAATGGAAGAGCCACTGATTTTTTCAAGGCTTCGAGAGGACTTAGGCAGGGGTGCCCTCTTTCCCCTCTGCTCTTTTTCATCCAAGCTTCTGTCCTCAGTTTCCTGCTAGACAAAAAAATGCAAGACCAAGACATAAACGGACTGTGTATTGCCAGAGGGGTCAAAAACATTAACCATGCTTTGTTTGCGAATAACACTCTGCTTTTGGGTGCTGCCTCTCTCTCCTTTGCCTACAAATTCAAAGCGGTTTTGGATGAATTCAGTGAGGCCTCAGGCAGCGTCATCAACAAGAGAAAATGCCACATCTACAGCTAGAATATTATGCCTAGATTACTTTCTGACATCTCTAGATGTTTGGGGTTTGCAGCCTCTTCTTCTTGGTCCTCCTTTAAATACTTGAGCCTCCCTGTAACTTACAAGAGACCGGCAAGCAAAGACTGGCTCCCTCAGTTAGAAAATTTCAAGTCCAAGATTCAAGCCTGGGGTTACTCCTGGCTTAACTCCGCTGGCAAATCTGTCTTAATCAAATCTGTGCTTACCAACCTCCCTTTATTCCAATTCGTCGGACTTCTCGCTCCGGTGACCATCTTAAAAAAAATGGAAGAGTACATTCAGAGGTTCTTCTGGAAGGGAGGAAAACAGAACGAAAATAAGATCCCCCTTGTCAGTTGGGAAACCATCTCCAAGCTGGTGTGCGAAGGTGGTCTAAACTTCAAAAACCTATGTCAGCAGAATGTGGCAATGGCGGCGAAGATTATTTGGAAGATCATTGCGCCCAAGTCGAGCTGGGCCCAATTGGCTCTCTGGAAAAAATATTTCAGAGGACCTCGATCCAGATGTCTAGAACAGGTGACTCAAATTCCCAACTCGACATTTCTCAAGCTGTATGCCAAAGCTGCCCCTCTAATCACTACGCAATCCTACTAGATCCCAGGTAACGGAAAAAAAATCAACATATGGATAGACAAAATCATGAATAAGCCCCCAATAGAAGACAAAGCCTCCATTAGATCGTTGCGTTGCTGGATGGACAGAAAGGGACTGCGATCGCTGTGGGATATTTCTTGTTGGAACAACTCTGATTGGGCAGGATGGAAGCCCATTGAAGTGCCGGATCATTTGACCACCGAATGGACCACGCTGCTCGAGCTTCTACACAGTCTGGCGCCCACGCACATGAGGAAAAAAGACTGGAAAGGCTGGGGGCCGAATGCCAGAGGTTATGCCGTCTCTCTGGGATACGCTAAGCTGAACGAGAGGCCATACGCCCCCCCCGACCCAGCTCCATGGCAAGGGGTCTGGCGTTTTCCTTCATGGCCCAAAATAGACTTTTTTGCCTGGCTCTTCTGCCATGGCAAAATCCTAACTTATGATTATTTGCAGAAGAAAGGTTTCTACAGTCCCTCCATCTTCTCATGTGCAACGATAATACCGAGACAACAGTCCATCTAATTCTAGAATGCAGTTTCTCCAAGCAAATTTGGTCTTTCTTTGTCCAAGATGTAGATCCAAATTTCGTGCTTCCTCGCTCCACTGCTGAACTCTTCTCGAAATGGGCAATCAGATATCTCGGTCCCCCCCCAAAGAATCAGATAATCAAAGTGGCATGGGCGGTCCTCCCAAAGGTCATTTGTTGGCAGATATGGCTAGAACGCAACAGAAGAGTCTTCAGGAATGCAAAGCAG